>JAODAL010055096.1:0-24194 GCA_025379985.1 Phyllomedusa bahiana
ATAACAATAGATAAACACTTCTCTATCTTTGAAATGAAGTAAAATCGGAATAGAATTTGGTAACAATGTTCTTAGCAACGATGTTTATTTAACTTTGCCTTTAAGGTCTAAACCTGTTCTGGACTTTTGGACCAAGACCTATTTTTCAAACCTGATGTGGCATTTTATCTGTGAATAATGTTTTGATGGTTTTACCGATACATGTGATTTTGAGACTATTTTCTTGTGACATAATTTACTTTAAGTTAGCAATTAATTTTGATCAACACAATACAATCCTAGTTTATTTGTGAAAGATTGCAGCTGGCAAATTTTTCAACATTTTCACATTTTGATAAGTTTAAAAGTTTCTGCGTATAAGAGAGACAGTTGTAACAAACAATATAGTAAATAATTAACATCTACCATAATTCTACTGTATGTTGGCATCCTTGTTTAAACATCCTTTTATTTTTTAAGGACACAAGGGGGCTTTTAAATTTAGTAGCACATTTTAACATTTTTCAAGAATATTTTTAACGGATTTTTTTAAGGAACAGTCCAGTTCTGACATGGTTTCACAGTGTTCACTGTGCGGTATAAATGACATAACTTTACTATGTGGGCCAATACAATTACAACAATTACTACAATAACAATTTAATATAGGTTTTTATGTTTTACTACTTTTACACAATAGAAATGTGTTTGTAAAAAAATCGTATTTTTATACTGTAGTCTGTCAGCCATAAATTTATTTTTTCTGTATATGGAGCTGATTAAGAGCTTGTTTTTTGAAGGATGAGTTGACATTTTTGGGGTTCATATAACACTTTGATTGCATTTTATTAACTTTTTTGGGAGGCCAGATGAACAAAATACAACAATCCTGGTAGTGTGTTTTATTTTTATTATTTTACAACAGTGACTGTGCAGTATAAATGACATGTTAACTTTACTCTTCAGGTCGACACAATTACAGTGATACAAAATTTGTATGTTTTTTATGTTTTACTGCCTTTACAAAATAAAAACACTTTTTAAATTTTTACAGTGCTCACCGAGAAGATTATGAGACATGTTAGTTTAAAGGGGTTGTCTCGTTCCAGCATTTGTCAGCCTTTTATGCTGGTTGCCAAGCAGAGCTTGTGGAATGGAGGGGTGTGTTTCTCCTCCCAGCAGGAAGTATCGTCACTCTCTGCAGACATGCCCCCAAAGTGTGCTTGTGATGATTCATTCTGTGTGATGTGGGGGAACAGCGAGGTTTTCAGCTGTCATTGGAATCATTGGAAGTGAAAAGCTAAGTGTAACTCAATAGTGTATATCTAAAATTCTCGCTCTCTCTACATACTTTATAACTAGAATGGGCATTTGACATTCAGGACTCTGGGAAAGATGGGTGATTTTTTTCTCTGTCTCTCTCTCTCTCTCTCACACCCAGATATATATCCTGCAGATTATTACACCTCTGACCTCTACAGATCTGCAGAACAAAACTATACAATTATCTGTTTGTGTTTACATGGGACTGCACATCTGTCTCACAACTGGATTATGTGTGAGCGCATCTGTCTCACAAAAGATTTTTTACGTGGGAATGCACAGTACAGATGTGTTCTCTCTCTGTGTTTTATTTGGAACTGCACATCTGAGTCACAGAAGTGTTATACGTGGGACTGTACAGTACAGTTGTGTTCTCTGTGATTTACATGGGACTGCACATCTGTGTCACAAGTTATTTACGTGGGACTTCACATCTGTGTCACAAAAGTGTTTTACATGGGATTGCACAGTACACAGCACATCTGTGTTCTCTCTCTGTGATTAACGTGAAACTGCACATCTGAGTCACAAAAGTGATTTACATGGGACTGCACATATGTGTCCAAAAAGTGTTTTACGTGGGACTGAACAGTACAGCTGTGTTCTCTCTCTGTATGTAATTTGTGTGGGTCTGCACATCTTACATGGGACACAGCAGTTATTTCTAAGTTTTTATGTTTTATGTGGGACTGCGCGTGCATCACAAAAGTGTTTTTTCGTGGGACAGCACAGTAGTGCTTTTCTCTCTCCTACTGCTTGTACATGCTGTCTGTGCTCCTGTCTGTGACCTCTTTACTGTATAGACATACCCTGCACATTCCTGTTTGCGACCTGGGTGGGAAAGGCCGCTCAGTCGACAGCCAGTAATACATTAGCTGGGCATAACCCGACCTGGACTCAAACATGGTTGCTAAGCACACATAAAGCAGCCCTTTCTCATAAACCATAGCACTTTGCTAATGGTAACAAAGGACATACATGCTTAGATTTTTGGTCCCCTCATTTTAAACTATGATCTTTGTAGTGAGACAACCCCTTTAACGCTGGTGGGCGATACAAGTTTTTTTTATGTTGTAGCAGTTTAAAGTAATAGGTGTTTTAATTAATTAATTGTGTAGAAGAAGGCTCATGTATTGCTCGTTTCTGATTGACATAACTGTTTCATTTTTCCATATACAGTAACCTATGGGCAAAAAACCTAAGCAGGTTCATACATGTGGCCTTATTTTGGGGTTTATGTGACTTTGATCGCTTTTTATTCTATTTTATGTGCAGGTGGATGAACACAAAAATCGCAATCTTGCTGTTTTTTTATGGCATTCATTGTACAGATTAAATAGCATGGCAGATTTATAGGTTAGGTTGTTATGCACACGGCGATACCAAATATGTTTTTTTATTGTTTCAGTTATAAGCATTTGTAAAGGGCAAATGGCGGTGTATGCATTTTACTGTATTTTTTCACAATTTTACTTTTTATTTATTTTTTCATTTGTCACACTATGAACTATACTCAGCAATTGTTAAATCGCTAGTATAATACATTGCTCTGTATATGGAAAAATGAAAAAGTTATGTCAATCAGAAACGAGCAATACATGAGCCTTCTTCTACACAATTAAATTACACACAGTACTGCAATGTATTATGCTAACTGTCATTCATTACTGATACAATTCCCCTATAGGGAAAAGTAAAAAAAATGTGAAAAAGTGAAAAAAAACAGTAGAACGCAAACACGAAAAATAAAATAAAAACGCGTACACCACCCTTTTCCCCTTTACAAGTGCCCCAAAAATTATCAAAAATAAATAAAGTACACATATTTGGTATTGTCACGTCCATAATGTCCTACCTAGAGATGGGCGAATCGATTCTAACGAAGTGGAATTCGTTTAGAATTTCAGGAAAACTTCGGTTCTGCACTAAGCCGAAGTTTATGGTACTTCGCGGGAACAAAGCGTCTTTTTTTGTAAAATGGCCGCGAGCACATGGCGTGACATGGGGCAGAGAACTCTGGGAGGAAGAAAGGAACACCCTCTATGACATGCAGACATGAAGCCATTCAGCCACCTGCGGGCTTCTGTAACATCACAGCCCTGTAAATACTGACGGCATCTTAAATTCTCACACTTCTCACTGTGTGTCCTGTCATAAGCATCTGGCTGCTGCTGCTTCACTATATCGCACTCATTAGCAAAGAAACTCGTTTTATCAGCTACTGGAGTGAAAGACTTTCAGAAGTGTGTGTCATATACACACTTGTTACTCAACCAGCGTTATTATTTTGTTTTAGTTTGTGGGGTATTCTCCCTAAAGTCCAGGGTGGGTGTACTTCTGCCCCATACATGCCTGAATTAAATCTGGTTGTTTTGTAGGGTTTTTCATACACAAGGCTTAATTTAACCCCTTCATTGTGGGGAAATTTGGACTAAAATACAGGGTGTCTGTATTTTTTTGTCCCATATACGCCTAAATTACATCTGTTTTTTCTGAAGGGTATTTCCTACCCAAGGCTTAATTTAACCTCTTGATTGTGGGGTAATTTGGACTAAAATACAGTCTGTCTGTATTTCTTGTCCCATGTACGCCTAAATTACATCTGGTTGTTCTGTAGGTATTTCATACCCAAGGCTTAATTTAACCTCTTGATTGTGGGTTAATTTGGACTAAAATACAGGGTGTGTGTATTTTTACTCCTTTATGGCCTGAAGTCATCTCATTCATTCTGTATGGTATTTTGTACCAAGGGTTAATTTCTCCTCTTGTTTTGTGGTGGAATTTGAGTCAAATACAGGGTGCGCCACATACATGCCTGAAATCCATTAACTTTAGACCGGTGGGGGTATTTTAATCTGTGGCCAATAGTTAATTTATTCCCTTTTTGTGGAGAATACTGTGTCAAATTCAGTGTTTGTGTATTTCAGCCCTAAATACATCTCGAATCCAGCCACTCCAGTCTCTTGGGATATTGCTATCTGTGGCAAACAGTAATTTTTTTCAATTATTGTGGTGATTTTTGTAACGGCTGGAGTAGTGGATCCTCTGGACCACCGCAAGCGATGGTAACGGCCGCACCAGGGAGCGGGGACTAAGTAAGCCCTGGTATACACCAGAGCCTGCCGCAAGGCAGGTTGGGCTTGCTGCGACAGGAATCCTACCAGGTCACCAGCCCTAGCGTGACTTGACTGCAGCGGCAGCCGGGGTGCAGCGAGGTACCGAATCGTAACACCAAACACGTAATCGGGGACAGGCAGACAGGTCAGGACAGGCGGCAAAGGTTTGTGGTTGAGAAACGTAGCTAAAGGTTGGTAACACAGATGAGACTAAAACGCACTCTGGAACGCTTTCTCTATGGCTCAGGGCACAATAGATCCGGCGAGGACATGCTGGGGGTGGTACCATTATATAGGGTCAGCGGCCGGCAATTAACCAATTACCTGCGCGCTGCCCCTTTAAATCTGAGAGAGCTGCCGCGCGCGCGCCCTAGGGATTGGGAGCGTGCGCATCAGACAGCAGAGGAGACAGGAGCGCGGCTGGGTAACTACATGCTCCCGGGGGAGCGAGTGCGGCTGCAGCCCGACATGCGGACCGTGGCATCACTCATCCCCGGAGCAGGGGGCCAGAAGGGACACGGGTGCAGCCCATCCTGTGGGCCGCGGGGCCACCCGTGACAGTACCCCCCCTTAGGCCTCCCCTTCTTTTTGGAAAGAAGAAACTTCCGCACTAGGTCATGGTCCAAGATGTTATCCTCCGGCTCCCAAGATCTCTCCTCCGGCCCAAATCCTTTCCAGTCAATGAGAAAATGTCACGTTGGTGGCCTCAGCTACAGTGTGAGAGGAGGCGACTTTCCCATAGAAATGATTAAGTACTGGGATCCGCATAGTAGGAGGGAGCCGGAGCTTGTAGGCCACCGGATTAATCTGCTGCACAACCTCGAAAGGACCCAGGAACCGTGGACCCAGCTTATAGCTGGGTATCTTTAGCTGGATGTACTTGGTGGACAGCCACACCTTATCTCCCGGAGCAAAGGTCGGAGACGGTCTTCTTGTCCGCCTGGGCCTTCATGCGGGCAGACGCTTGCTGCAGGGACTGGTGAGTCTGCTCCCAAATGGTGGTCATATCCCGGACCAGGGTATCCACCACAGGAACCTCAGAAGCAGAAGGCATATATAGATTATGTAGAAAGGTGAAGTTCCAGTAGATTCTGAATCCAAAGAGTTATAGGAGAATTCCACCCATGGCAATAAAGTGGACCAATCATCCTGTCGGGCTGAGATAAAGTGGCGAAGATAAGTGCCAAGAATCTGATTAATCCTCTCCACCTGACCATTGGACTGCGGGTGATGAGCCGAGGAATAGTCCAATTTCACTTGTAACAGGGAGCAGAGGGCACACCAGAACCTGGAGACAAACTGGACTCTCCGGTCCGAGACGATGTGACGGGGAAGGCCGTGTAGACGGAAGATGTGCTCAAAGAAGAGAGTGGCGAGCTGAGGAGCAGAAGGAAGTCCCGGCAACGGAACAAAGTGGGCCATCTTTAAGAAACAGTCCGTGAACACCCAGATCGCAGTATTACCGGAGGAAGAAGGAAGATCGGTGACAAAATCCATTGACACCTGAGACCATGGTGAATAAGGCGTGGGCAAAGGATGCAGCAGACCAGACGGGCTGTGACGAGGTACCTTATCTCGAGCACAGGTGGTACAGGATTCCACAAACTCTCTTGTGTCTTTGGCAAGAGCTGACCACCAATAGAAGCAGGAGATTAACTGATAAGTCTTCTGCGCACCAGTGTGCCCAGCTACCAAGCAGCATTGCCCCCATCTTAGAACTCTCCTCCGGAGAGCCCGGCGCACGTAAGTCTTGCCCCGAGGAATCTGTTGAAGATCCGCCGGGCAGCGTGAACCAAACATTCTCGGGGTATGATATGCTGAGGACCGGATTCTTCTCCGATAGTATCAGAGGCTCGGGAGAGAGTGTCGGTCTTGACGTTCCTTTCCGCCGGACGGAAGTGAATAAGAAAGTCAAAGCGCGAGAAGAACAGCGACCACCTGGCTTGGCGGGGTTTAAGACATTGAGCCAACTGGAGATCCTGGAGGTTATTATGGTCTGTGTAAATATCAATTGGATGACCAGCTTCTTCCAGGAGGTGGCGCCATTCCTCCAGGGCCAGCTTGATGGCCAACAATTCCCGGTCCCTGATGGTATAATTCTTCTCTGCCGGCGAGAACGTCTTGGAGAAGGACTCGCACCTAATCGGCCTGCCATTGGGCCCTTTTTGCGTGAGGACCGCCCTCACGGAGGAGACGTCTACTTCCAAAGAGAAAGGTTTCTCCGGGTCCGGGCGAGACAAGATGGGTACTGAAGCAAACGCCGACTTCAGCTCCGTGAATTCCTTTTCGGCCGCCGGTGACCAGAGTCTCGGGTTGGCATTCTTCTTAGTGAGGGCCACAATTGGTGCCACCAGTGTTGAAAAATGGGGAATAAACTGCCGATAGTAATTAGCGAACCCCAAGAAGCACTGAATAGCCCAAAGACCGACTGGTCGCGGCTACTGCAGGATGGCCAACAATTTGGCAGGATCCATCTGTAGGCCCTTATCCGAGACGATGTAGCCCAGAAATGGAAGACTCGTCCCGTGAGAGAGATAATTCTCCAACTTGGCATACAGCTGGTTATTCGGAGACGTCTCAGTACCTAGCGCACCTGCAGCCGATAAGTCTGTGGATCAGTTGAAAAATAATGATGTCATCCAAGTAGACAATGACACAGGTGTAAAGGAGATCTCTAAAGATGTCGTTAATGAATTCATGAAAGACGGCTGGGGCATTGCACAGCCCAAAAGGCATCACTAAATATTCAAAGTGCCTGTCGCGTGTGTTAAACGGCATCTTCCATTCGTTGCCTTCTTGTATTCTGACAAGGTTATACACTTCCCGCAGGTCGAGTTTAGAAGAGATCTTTGCTCCACGGAGCCGGTCAAAGAGCTCCGAAATGAGTGGTAACGGATAACGGTTCTTCACGGTGATTTTATTAAGGCCATGGTAGTCGATGCAGGGGCGTAGAGAACCAACCGGCTCCGGCTGGGGAAGAGGACTTGCGGATAAAGCCCTTCTGCAAGTTCTCCTGTATTTAGGCCGACATGGCCTGAGTTTCGGGCACAGATAATGAATAACCCCCCCCCCTCCCAGGAGAACTGGTACCGGGGAGAAGGTCAATCGGAATGTCATGGGACCGATGGGGCAGCAGCGTCTCAAACTGCTTTTACGAAAACACGTCATCAAAGTCCTGGTACTCCGCTGGCAGACCTGGCAGAGGCTTGGGGGGTGATTGCGGAGAGACGGTACGCATCGGGCAGGGTGGGACCAGACAGAAGTTCTGGCAATCCGGTCCCCAACGCAAAATTTCGCCTGTCTTCCAGTCGAGCGTAGGGGCATGATGTTGCAACCATGGAAGCCCCAAGAGGATCGCCGAGGAAGACCGAGGTAGCACGTGGAAAGTGATCCTCTCCTTTTGCGGGGCCCCCCACATGGAGGGACACAGGCTTGGTAATGTATTGAATGGGGTAACTCAGGAGCTCCCCACTGACCAATGAGATCACCAGGGACCCTTCCAGACGAGCCACCGGCAGGCAATATTGAGATACCAGGGCGGCATAGATAAAATTCCCGGCCGATCCAGAGTCCAGGAAGGCAGGAACCTGGAACGAAAGTCCAGAGTCGGTTGTGACCTTTACCGGCATCGTTAGTCATGGAGAGGAACCATTAGCCCCTAGGGACACCTCTCCCACGGAACCTAGGTGCGAGCGTTTCCCGGACGTTGGGGACTTTGTGGGAAGAGTCGGCGGAAATGGACCGGGTTTGCACAGTAAAGGCATAGGTTCTCCGCCCGATGGCGGGACAGCTCCTACTCCGATAAGTGAGCCCAGTCCACCTGCATGGGTTCCTCACTGGAGGCCTGTGGAAGTGGCTGCCAAGACCTCTGGAACATGGAAGCCAGTCGGGGAAATCGTCGGGGTCGTACTGAATCTTGCTCTTGGCGGAGCTCCTCCTGCCTCTCAGCAAAGCGTACGTCAATGCAGGTGGCCAGATGAATCAATTCGCACAGAGAAGACGGTAGATCTCTAGCTGCGAGTGCATCCTTGACCTTGTTGGCAAGACCCTTTTTGAAGGTGGAACAAAGAGTGGCGTCATTCCAGGACAGCTCCGAAGCCAGGGTACAGAACTGGACCGCATAGTCTCCAACAGAGGAATCGCCCTGGCGAAAATTCAAGAGCACCATCTCGGCAGATGACGCATGTGCCAGTTCTTCGAAGACGCGGAACACTCTAAGGAAGATCTGCAGGTCAGCTGTCACCGGGTTGTTCCTGTCCCAGAGAGGCGTAGCCCAAGCCAGAGCCTTTCCAGACAAAAGGCTAACCACGAACGCCACCTTTGAACCATCCGTGGGGAATTGGTCGGCCATCAGCTCCACGCGCATGGAGCACTGAATAATGAAACTTAGATGGTAACAATAGCCGGAGCTTGGGACCCATGGATGGCGACGGGACGGCAGGTGTAGGAGAAACCACAGGCGGAGGCGGCGACTGTTGCTGAGCCGCGAGGAACTGCTGCATCAAGGCGGTCAACTGATCCAATTGCTGTGCCTGTTGCGTGATCTGCTGCGACTGCTGCGCAACCATGGTAGTGAGATCCGCGATACTAGGCAGAGGCACCTTGGCGGGATCCATGGCGGGATTTAACTGTAACGGCTGGAGTAGTGCATCCTCTGGACCACCGTAAGCGATGGTAACGGCCACGCCAGGAAGCGGGGTCTAAGCAGGTCCCGGTATTCGCCAGAGCCTGCCGCAAGGCAGGATGGGCCTGCTGTGGCAGGAGTCCTACCAGGTCGCTTCCCCACAGCGCGACCTGCCTGCGGCGGCAGCCGAGTTACAGTGAGGTACCGAATTGTAACAACAAACACGTAGTCAGGGACAGGCAGACAGGTCAGGACAGGCGGCGAAGGTTCGTGGTTGAGACATGTAGCAAAGGTTGGTAACACAGATGAGACTAGAACGCACTATGGAACACTTTCTCTATGGCTCAGGGCACAATAGATCCGAGGAGGACGTGCCTGGGGTGGTACCGTTATATAGGGTCAGCGGCCAGCAATTACCCACTTACCGGCACGCGGCCCCTTTAAATCTGAGAGAGCTGCCGTGCACGCGCCCTAGAGATCAGGAGCGCGCGCAGCAGCCAGCAGAGAGACGCAAGGAGACAGGAGCACGGCTGGGTTCCCGGGGGAGAGAGTGCGCCTGCGGCCCAACATGCGGACTGCGTTGTCACTCGTCCCCGGAGCAGGGGGGACAGAAGGGACATGGGTGTGCCTGCAGCCAGACCTGCAGGCCGCGTGGCCACCCGTGACAATTCTGTTAAGTGCTGATACATGTAGAGCCCTCCGCAAAAGAGTGAAAAGGGTGTCATCAGTAATTTTGCATTGATGTCATTCATTTTGCCATTCCTTTGATCTTCAGTGTTCGCTTTCAACTGGTCAATAATCCATCATTGCTAAAACCAAAAAGAAACAGGAGTTGATCCCAAAAATAGGTAAATGGAATATTTGCATGTGTTCTGTGTTTTGTATCCACTCCTGCTTTTGGCTACTTACTCATCTGACAATCTTGATGCAAACAAAGGACTAACCTTACGGCTTCTCCGAAGACACAATCGGTTGTGTTTGTCCTTTTCATTCCTTCTGACAGATTAAAAGAAGGGGAAAATCAAACATAATGGCAATGTCATAGAGTGGAGGAGGGTGGAAACAGCCTAAGAAAACCACAGGGTGGTCGACTGAGAGAGTGGTCAGTTGGCAGCAGCATGAGTAGGACACAGAGTGGCAACTGACAGATTGTGAAGGTGGCAGCAGCATGATTAGACCACAGACTGGCACAACTACACAGTGTGGAGGTGGCGGTAGCAACAGCAGCAGCATCAGGCAGGAGAGTGGCACAATGTCATAATTTTGAGGTGGCCGCAGCTAGGTGACATAATGAGGAGGTGGCAGTACCAGCAACATAAAGCCAGAGAGGGACATGGTGACATAGCTTGGAGATGACAGCAGCAGCATGAGGAGACCTGAGTGGTGAGGTGGCAGCAGCATCAGAAGGCTACATAGCCCAGTGAAGAGTGGGGAGGAGCGTGTCAATACCAGTCCCTGGTAAAGAGGGTAAAGAAAGCTGCTCATCAACAACTCCAGACTCAGGTTGCTACTGATGGAGCTGGTACTGCTCCTAACTCCCCATCCCACCACAGCAGCCGTGGCAGTGGTACATGAGTGCCGATGAACCACCCGGTTAGACCTGCTAGAGGATGGATGACGGCGCAGATAGGCAGTGGCCAACTGAATACATAGGATGTCTCTATAATATTTGAGTTTGTCCTCCGTCTTGGCAGGTGAAAAAATGCCCCCATTTGGGATGGGTAACGAGGGTCCAAAAGGGTGGAGAGCCAGAAGTCAACCCTCTGCTGGATGGTGACAATTCAGCTGTCACTAGCCAGCCAAATCAGCATGCAGCGGGCCATCTGCGCAAGTGACTCTGAAGGACTCCCTCTCAGTACTCCCTCCAGAATCAGATATCTACCCCCAGGATGAGATAACGCTGAGCAGATTTGTATTGGAAATAACCTAGAGATAAGAATAGCACGGCCTTTTTTCTGTCTTGCGAAGCCATTTATTGTATAGGGTACAAATGTTAAGCAAAATTAAAGTTCCCCTCCCTCATAAAGTGGGTAAGTGAGCGTATTTTAATCATTGGGATGTCTAAAGAAATAGAATATAGACCGCAAATCGAAAGTTTAGAAATAACATACCTTCCTTAGTTAGGAGACAGGCCTAAGGCTTACAATAAAGACTAAGGAAACTTTAGGGAAGACATCACAAGACAACACAACAAATAACACAGTAGAAACATCATACAATTTAAACCAGAACAATATACATCCCAGAGAGGCAAAAGTTATAACATGATCTAAGTAGTAAGAAAAAAAAACTAAATCTAGAAAGGATATAGTCCACTGTAGATATCAACTATAGCCTCAAAGGGGCAGCAATATGCAACCAATACTATCAACCAAGAGCCAAGTCCAGCTCTAGAGGGATCACAATGCTAAACTAACTGATGCAAGGAGCCAAGAGAAGTAAAATAAAAATCGAACATCTCTCGGCTTGTCCTGCATAGTGGTTGTATTCAGAGGGGGGCAATCCTTTGCATAAAATAACAGAGCACAAAAGAGTGCCGTTAGCCCGTAAAGGCAAAACATAGCATAACAACAGACAAATAAACTCGACACAATCTCTGGCATCCTAAGATTTTTCATCAGGAGCAAGATATCAAAATTCTGAACCAGACGTCCAAACCATTTTATCCCTTAGGAGGGCAACAGGGAGGGGTCAGAACCCCAAAAGAACTCCAAGATCTACTTTTCAGTCGAGTTCCCATGGGGGTTGAATGGTGTGATTGGGAGGTCGAAGGACCCTGAGAAAAGCGCCTCTTTTGTTTAGCTGGGACATGTTGTCATTCTGGCGCTGGTGCCAGTGGCAGGGGGCCAGGTTCCTAATCAGCTAAGTCCAGGAAAGTGATACCCAGCGTGGTTCAGAAGTTTGAGAGGTCTGCAAATTCTCGAAGCACAGCAGAGTGTCCATTTTTCGACACCAAAAGAGCAATACGCAAGACCGTGATCTTTAAGGATGTCCAATAGTGGCTTCATATGCCTGCGTTTTTGTAGGGTGACCCAGGAGAGGTCTGGAAACAACTGGAGCGAGGCACCTTGATAGTCCACAGTGCATAAGGTTCTGGCCTTAGACATAATTTCTTTCAATTGGAAATCATGGACACAATAAATAACGTCCCTGGGACGGAACACAGGTCCCTTTGGCTTAAGGGCCCGATGCGCATGATCCAACTTAATGCTATGAGTAGCAGGCTCCTCCAGCATATTATTGAATATAATCTCCAGAATCTGATGAAGGTTTTCCCCTTCTGTAGCCTACGAGAGACCTCTGACCTTTAAATTGTTTCGCCAGCCTCTATTATCTAAATCCTGCAAGTGTCTAGTAGCATCGTGCAGAAATTTAGCTTATAATGTTATAGAGGATAGCATGTCAGACACATAACAGCGAGTATCATCATGTGCCGTTTCGAGAGAGTCCACTCTGCCCATCAGTTGTTTAATGTCCTATTTGACCATAGCTATTTCTGCCTTACATGCTTTCTTGACTTCCATTATTAATTGCTTAAAGTCCTCTTTAGTTGCGAGTGATTTAAGATACAATTTCCAATCCAGTGTACTGGACAGAATAGGGTCAGCAGATCCTATAGCATCATCCATAGATTCAGGGGACGAAGCCCAGGTATCATCATTTGTGTGAGGATCACCATGTTTAGAGGCCATATTGTCCACTAGTGGATTTACTGTGGTATTGTTATTCAGGGAAACAGATCTGGGGGCTGTTATTCTCCTAGTTTCAGGAGCTTGGCCGACGTCAGCGCTATACAATCATAACTGAGGCTTTAGTCCTCCATCTTTTAATGGTGGAGAAGGGAGTATATGGCATCTGGCCGGACTTAACAATTGCACCCCACCAGGAGTAATCAAAGGAGTGATCAAAGTCGTCACCCCAGCCACCAGATTGTCACTTGGGCCCTTTTGTATGGATCCCAGGTGGTGAGAAGGCTGTAGGGAGATCCCCTTGTGCTGTGCTTCCAATGTATTGGGCAGGTGATGAGAGACTCTGTGGAATCCTGGCTGCAGATAACATAGTACCTGGAGGGCGTTGCAGCAGTGTGCCCGACCAGGGGCGTAACTAGAGAAGCCTGGGCCCCATAGCAAGCTTTTGGATGCGCCCCCCCCCTCCCTCCCCGCTTCCCAGACTACGAACATTTACCAGGACCTCGTCAGTCATGCAGTTACTAGATCATACAAGGAGTGAACACCTCACCATAGATATCACCATCATACTGCTACCAAACAAATCCCACTATACCCATATTAACATTACCAATAGCACTGCTACATATGGACCGGATTATACTGACAGAACTAGACCACAAATTAACACCATATTGTGACTAATACCCCTATACTATTACTGAATAAAGATCAATATTACTGCCATATAGTGGTATATACACGTGTACACAGGTGCCCTACAAACTGTATGTAACCTCCATACAGTGACCATATAGTGGTAGACACCAGTGTACACAGGCTCTGCAGACATGTAAGTGATTACAGTGCAGTTATATCTTGTGACTCACCGATGATGTTTCTCTACCGAGTCGTTGACTTTCCCTTTTGTTCTGCATCTGGTCCCGACCACCATGATGACTTCTCCCGGCCACTCGTCCCTGCAGATTTGGACACAAATATCTTAGAATGATCACTTTTTCAGCACCTCTCTCCCTGCCCCCCACCTCTGTACAAACTTCCCAAGGGTGGGAGGGCAGGTACAGGCCATAGCTCAGAGGCCCAGTCTCCTAGAGGGGAGGAACAGAGGATTCATACCCTGGAGATTGTATTACAGCTATGGCCTGTACCCCACCGAATCATATAAGCAGTGTGGGGGTTAGCATCAACGTTCAGGTAGCAGCCTGGGCTTTGGCAGACAGAGACAAGGACATAGCGTAAAAAGTCCAAGTCCAGGCTATGCCGGGGTTTATTAGAAGGGCAACAAAATAACACAGCCTTAATGTCAGGCAAAACGTATAAAATAAAATCCTGCTCGGCCGAGCTCTAACTATACATTAATCAGCCCTCACTACACAAGAGACACACTAAGTGCCTCTTAGAGACCAAAACACACAGTAACAGGGCTATTTACAATGTGGCTTGTAGCATTCCACCAGCAGCCATGACAGGCCTGCAGACCCAGGCTTTATAGTCCTGAGACCAGCCTCACCTGGGGCGTGGGAGTGGCCACCCACCCGACTCTTTGATCACTCCAGAAAAGCCGAGCCGGACAAGAGCGGAATGAACCTGCTTATACTAAACATGTCAGTAGCATAGTGCTACTGACAAAAGACTGTCAGCTTGCCTTCATCGAGTCCAGGCCACTCGGTGACACACATCTGTCCATGCGCTCCCTATAGTCACATACAAGAGCATTCTAGGGGAAATGTACCTTCCCTCAATAATGCCGCCGGTCACTGTCTTACACCAGGTAGACCCTCATTAAGTAGGTAGGCGTGTCTCTCCTCATTGAAGAGTGGTGTCATCATCACTCTGTGTGAGCCGTGGAAGAGGGAAGATGTCACAGTTCTCCAGACCTCCTGCAGTGGTCAGTTCGTATGCCTGCAGAGCTGTCACCTCCCTTCCAGGCTGCACAAGCTCCTTGCAACCAGAACATCTGCATAGGTGTAAACAGTTATACATACAGCCTGAAATGATGAAACAAAGGAACAGAGTGCATTTCTCACATTTATTTAATCATTTTAGACTGTATGAATAACTGTTTACAGCAATGCTGGTATTCTGGTTACAAGGAGCTTGTGGAGTGAGGTCACAGCTCTGCAGGCATAAGAACTGGCCAATGCAGGAGGTCTGCAGAGCTGTGATATCCTCTCTGTGTATAAGGCTGGGTTATATTGGGGGGACAGTGACTCAGTGACAGTGACAGCAGCTAGAGACTCAGTAATTGTCCAGATCCTTCACATAGAACTATCACTGAGAGAAGGGGCATAGAGAGCTAGTGCAGCCATTATTACACAACTCAGGGTGTAGAGAATGACAATGAGAACACGTCAGCAGCCATTTTCACTTTAATTTTACACAGCTCATAGGGAAGAGAGTGCAGGCAGCCAATCAGCTCCGTGGGCGTGTCCCATCCAATGGGCATGTCCCAACAGGGATGAATGAAATATCAGGCAACCAATCACAGCAAAGGGGGCGTGGCCAAGCCACTTGCTGCAGAAATAGCTCTAGACATGCGCATATTAGCCCGTAGCTGCTATACTATATGTTTTAGATAATGCAAACCAATTTCAAAAATTCTTATTTTTTCTGTCCCCACCATTACAGATTTGATGTTTGTAGCGAGAAAACCACTTTAAGTACATTTTACAGGCAATATGCAAAGCAAATATTATATCCTGTATAGTGAACAAAGAACAAAAGCATATAACAGGGAAGGGAGACAGGTCATATCGCTCAAATATACAAGATGTATTAAATTAATAAAGGTAGATCGTATTTGGACCTTGTCCAAACATCCCATACTTTTTTTTTAAAAGATAGGTAGAGATGGGCTATTTTCTCAAAAATTCGATTTGCCGAGTTCGTCGAATATTCCGACAAAAATCGTTTCGACCCGAATTTATTTGCCGCGAATCGCGTTAAAAAACAGCTATTTCCTGGTTGCAGAGAGCCTGTAGGGTGTTGTAGAACGTTGTGACATGCTCAAATATGCATAGGGAGCGTGGTTTGGTCTTCATACAATACTGTGTTTTTTAGTATGACACGCACATGACAGCCGCCACTCTTAGAATCACTTCACCCTTCAATTCCCTGGGCACCTACAAGGGCAAAAATGACCAAATAAGTGAAGGGGGAAACGCAGCCTGACAAGGTAATGTCAGAGCCAGCTTGAAAGAACCGAGCTGAGGGCCAAGATCCTACTAAAACGTCAAACAGCGCACTCCTTTTACACCAACATCAGATGATTCCACAGATTATGACAGAACCTGTTCTATTAAACGCTAATACATGTAGAAACCCGCCAAAAGAGTGGAGAGGGTGTTAGCAGTATTTTTTTATTGACGACACTGATCATTTTGCCCTTCTTTTCATCTGTCAGTGTCCGGTTTCAATCGGTTAATAATCCATCAGCATTGCTAAAGCCAAAAACAAACAGGAGTTGATCCAAAACAGAGATAACCAGTAAATGGGATATTTGCATGTATTCTGTGTTCTGTATCCACTTCTGCTTTTGGCTAGCTAATCATCAAACAATCCTGATCCTTTTCATTCCTTCTGATGGATGAAAAGAAGGGTAAAACCAAATATAGTGGCAACGTCATAGAGTGGTGGAGGGTGGAAACAGCATTAGGAAACCACTGGGTGTTCCAGTGAGACAGCGGTCAGTGGGCAGCAGCATGAGTAGGCCACAGAGTGGCACAATGAGAAATTCTGGAGGTGGCAGCAACATCAGTAGCCCACAGAGTGGCACAATGACAAATTCTGGAGGTGGCAGCAACATCAGGAGCCCACAATGACACAGTGTGAAGGTGATTGCATCAAGAGCAGCAGCAGCATGAGGTCAGAGTGTGGCACAATGACAAATTCTTAAGGTGGCAACAACATCAGGAGCCCACAGAGTGGCACAATGACACAGTGTGGAGGTGGCGGCCACATCAGGAGCTCACAGAGTGGCACAATGACACAGTGTGGAGGTGGCAGCCACATCAGGAGTCCACAGAGAGGAAGAATGATGCAGTGTGAAGGTGACGGCAGCAGCAGCAGCTTGAGGTCAGAGAGTGGCACAATGACAAATTCTGGAGGTGGCAGCAACATCAGGAGCCAACAGAGTGGCAGAATGATGCAGTGTGGAGGTAACTGCAGCCACAGCAGCATTATGAGGTTAGACAGTGGCACAATGACATTCTGGAGATGGCAAAAAAAGGAGTAGGCCACAGAGTGGCATAATGACAGAGTGTGGCAGTGGTGGCAGCAGCATCAACAGCAGCAGCATGAGGTCAGAGAGTGGCACAATGACAAACTGTGGAGGTGGCGGCAGCAGCATGAGGTCAGAGAGTGGCACAATGACTGAGTGTGGAGGTGGATAGCAATACCAGTCCCTGGTAAAGATGGTGGGTGGCAGATGGAGCAGCTGGCAGCAGATGTGTGGCATTAGGCGGGTGGCAGCATCAGAATAGTGGATGAGGCAGGTAGTTAGAATCCACACTAATTTCTCAAAGTTTTGGGGAGGCGTCATGGCTGATCTAATCTGATGCATAAGGCATTGGTGTGTGGAAATCCTGGTCTATCCACGCCTGATCAGTCTCTCCCTCTTCTCCCGACAATGATGATGAAGCCCTTTCTGCACCCAGCTCCCAAGTGTGATCGGCTACATTGTCATCGATTTGTGCTTGTCCATCACTGCTATTCTCCTCAACGGTCTCAGTATGCAGAGCTTGACTGCTTGAAACATAACCTCTTGTGCCACTCTCCACATCACTACTTTCCCGCCTAATGCAAGAAGCAGCGGATGTCTGCCAAGCAGCTGCTGACTGTCCTCAAAGAGTTCGTCCTCACTGTATAGTGGCGCTGAGCCCAGATCACATAGTAGATCTCTGGTTGAGGGAACCAAATGGGACAGAGGCGGGTTGAGGACAAGTGAGGGCCACTGACCTCTTCCCGGGCCATGCCAACTAAGGGTTGTGTCTGACGTTCCCACCGACTTTTGGCTAGGGTTGTTAGATGTCATCTGGGAGGAAGTGGATGACCTAGTCAACGAATCAAGAACCCTTGGGTTGCTGGTCAACACACGGCCGCTAGATGAAACCGGCAGGTCTGGCCTCATTGATTCAACCCTGCTGCGACGTCCACTTACTGTGCTGCGACCTGTGCCTGCTCCACGAACGTCTGTGCCACTGCCACTAGCATGTGAAGGGCCTGCCACCTCTCTGTCTGACTGTTTGATCAAAAAATTTAATTAAGCCGTGTGTATGAAATATCGTACAGAAAAACCAGATGTAATTTAGGCGTATAGAGGACAAAAAAGTAAAGACACCCTGTATTTTTGTCCAAATTACAGAACAATCAAGAAGTTAGATTAAGCCTTGTGCATGAAATATCGTACAGAAAAACCAGAGGCAATGTAGGCGTATAGAGGACAAAAAAGTAAAGTCACCCTGTATTTTTGTCCAAATTACCACACAATCAAGAAGTTAAATTAATCCTTGTGTATGAAATATCGTACAGAAAAACTACTAAGTGTGCAAATTACATACACTTGTAATGGTATTTTCCCCCAGTCGCTGATAAAACAAGTTTGTTTTGTAATTTTTTCAATATAGTGCAGCAGCAGCTAGATGCTTATGCCGGGACAGACAGTGAGAAGTGTGAGGATTTAAGATGGCGTCCGTATTTAAAGGGCTGCGACATCACAGAAGCCCGCCGGTCGCTGATTGGCTTCATGTCTGAACATGTCATTGAGGGTGTTCCTTTCTTCCTCCCAGAGTTCTGTGCCCCATGTAACGCCATGTGCTCGCGGACATTTTGTCAATAAAAAAGACACTTCGTTCCTGCGAATCCCCCTAAACTTTGGCTGTGTGCAGAACCAAAGTTTTCCTGAAATTCTAAACGAATTCCACTTCGTTAGAATCGATTCGCCCATCCCTAAAGACAGGGTAAAGGTGGGTTTGCAAGTCTGAGTTTGCAGTTACAGTTAAGATGTTTGTTTCATAATTTATTGTGGGAATCAATTGGTCTTTCCATAATAAGGCAATTGCCACTCTGGTGGAAATGAGTATATGAAAGATCATTGTATGAAAGATAATGGTTCTCAAAAGCGGATCAAAGTTATCAATACCAAGAACTGCCAATTTAAGGGTCCAACCTATTGCTGATTCCTGCAATGTCTCCACGGATATCTAAACTTGATTAATCAGAGAACATAGGGGCATAAATAGAAAAGCTTGTGCCCCATAGCAAACTTTTGGATGGGTCTCTCCCTTCCCCTGAGTACCATACATTTCAAACTGTTACCAAAAAAAAAATCCCACTATACCAAGACCAACATTACCAATAATGCTAGTACATAAAGACTTGATTATACCACCAGAACACAACCACAAATTAACACCAAACAGTGACCAAATGATACCCCTATACAATTACTGAATAAAGATGAGAAAGCAAAGACCAATTTTACCAACATACAGTGCCCATATAGTGGTAGATAGAAGTTTAAACGGGCTCTGCCGACTGTATACTATGGCCATACAGTGACCATATAGTGTATATAGTGTATATACCAGTGTACACAGGTCCTCTGTAGACACATAAGCGATTACATCCAGGGACTCACAGCTTATGTCCTCTCTGATGAGTTGTCCACTTTTCCTTTTCTTCTGCATCTGATCCAGACCACCATGAAAACTTCTTCCGGCCACCACTCAGCCTTGCAGATTTGAACACAAATATATTAGAATCCTCATTTTTCTAGCATCTTCCTCACTGTTTGCCACCTCTGTACTAACTCCCCATGGGTGGGAGAGTGGTTACAAGCCATGGCTTAAAGGCACAGTCTACTTAAGGGGTGGGGAGGAACAGATGACTAACCCCCTGGATATTGTGTTACAGCTATTTTCCATTAGACTATAATGGATTTATCGGACTATGTTGGACCATCATTCGATCCATTTATTTAATACAAAGGTCAATGAGGGATGTTGTTGGGGAAAGTTTATTTAAAAGCCCCAGCACTAATAATACAGAGGCGTCTGTCAAACAACTCTATTACTAACACTGGAAAAGAAATGGTAAGGAAGTACAACAAAACAACACAAAAACACTTTATAATAATAATAATTATAATAATAACCTTTATTTACATAGCGCCAACATATTCCACAGCACTTTACAATTTGGAGGGTGTAGGTACAGACAAAACAACATACATTGCTAAAATACATACATACAATGCAAAGGTACTTACAGATGAGACACAAGGTGTGAGGGCCCTGCTCGCAAGAGCTTACAATTTATTAGGGTGTACGGGTGAAAGGAAGGGTAAGAAGTGCTAGGTTTACAATGGTCCAGCCATGTGACATAAATATGGGGTGGTTTATATAGAATTCGGATAGACCTGCCACCCTGACAGTACATATATATACAAATAAGTGCCAAATTGTAGGGAGTGACAGAAATGTGTGTGCTAGAGAGTGGGGGGAGTGGGGGGTTAGCCCTTAGGGATTCTGGTAGACCAGACTGAGTAGATGTATTCTCAGGGCCATCTTAAAACTATGAGGTTTCTGAATGTGCTTGATCGCTCGCGGTAGCATGTTCCAGAGAACTGGTGCCGCACGTGTGAAATCATGGAGACGGGCATGGGAGGTTCAGATGATTGAGGAATGCAATCTGATATCATCAGCAGAGCGGAGAGAGCGGGTAGGGTGGTAGACAGAGATGAGGGAGGAGATGTAGTTGGGTGCAGCACCGTAGAGAGCTTTACGGGTGAGAGTGATGAGTTTATGTTGTATCCTGTAATGAGTGGGAAACCAGTGCAGGATAGAGGCATAAGTACAGCGGCTGGAAAAGAAAGAGGAGCCTGGCTGCTGCATTCAGGACAGATTGGAGAGGGAAGAGTTTACAGAGAGGGAGACCGATAAGCAGGGAATTACAGCAATCAACAATGAGAGTTTGACTTGTTTCCATAGTGAGAAAAGGACGGATTCTGGAGATGTTCTTGAGGTGCATGTGACAGGAGCGGTCAAGGAATTGGATATACAGGGTGAAGGACAGATCAGAATCTGTGGAGTGTAAAGTGTGGAAACCTGATTGTAGAGGATCTAGAAGAGAGTTAGTGGAGAGAAAACTGATCAGGCGAGAGTAGACCAAGCGTTCTAAGAGTTTAGAGATGAAGGGCAGGTTAGAGATTGGTCCATAATTAATAGCAGCGCAGGATGGGTCGAAAGAGAGGGCTTTTTCAGTAAAGGAGTTATAACAGCGTGTTTAAAGGAGGATGGAAAGATCCTAGTGGAGAGCGAGAGGTTACAGATTGCAGTTAGGAGAGAGAGGACAGCTGGAGAAATAGACTGGACAATGTGGAAGGGAATGGGGTCACTAGAGCAGGTGGTCGGGCGAGTAGACAGGAGTGGCCAGGTCTTTAGCACAGAGGTCAGTGACAGGTGCCTGAGCTTTAGGCCTGAGGAGGGAGTGGATGGTGTCAAATAGGCGTTTCGGGTTTTTGTCTAATGTTGAAATGAGAGAGGTGAAATATTTTTGTTTCGCATGGTGAAGGGCAGTGTGGTAAGTCCTGAGCAGGTAGCTTTGACTTTCTCCACAGACGCTCAGCACACCTTGAACATCGCTGCAGAAAGCGAGTCTGAGGTGTGTGCCAAGGCTGCCGGCGACGGACTCTAGCAGTGCGGTGTGTGAGTGGTGCCAGTATGTCCAGGGTGGTTGAGAGAGTTTCATTATATTGTTTGACCGCCAGGTCAGGACAGGAGACAGAGGAGATTGGGGCAGTGAGGACTGTATGATGTCTGTGAATTCCTGAGTGTTAATAGAGAGGATATTTCTGAAAGTGTGACGGGCAACTGTGTCCAGAGATGGGTGAGAATTAGTGATAGTGAAGGAGATAAGGTTGTGATCCGAGAGTGCATAAGGAGAATGAGTAAAGTTAGAAATTAAGGAAAAACTACAGAAAATGATATCAGAATAAACCTTACCCGTTTTAGGTCAATTAGGATCACCTAAATTATTTATTTTTGCCAAATGCCAGAATAATGAGAAAGATAATTTTTTTAAGGCATTTTTATTACTTTCTGCAAAGTCAAAAGTTTATATACACTAGAATTACTATGCCAGTAAACAATTTGGGACAGCTAATATGATGATGACATGTCTTTGGAAGCTTCCGGACTGCTTCTGTGTGTAACATCATAGGAAAGTCTAAAAAAATCAGCCAAGATATCAGGAAGAGAATTGTGGATTTGTACAAGTCTGGATCACTGTGAACAAGGTCTCTGTTTGAGCCAGGAACTCATAAATGAATACCAAGATTATTCATCTGAGCTTTTATCCTGTCTGCACAATACATATCATATAAAGGCAACACATGCTGGATCATTTACTTGGAGCGATTTGGAGTGGAGAAAACACAGTCGGGCAGATTTATCAATAATGTCTTAATTAATCTTAGACAACGTAAACTTAGACTTGACAGTCTTACAACGCGCCACATTTATCATAGTGTTGATAAGTCTGGTGCATGTTAGAACTGTCTATTCTAAGTTTGCACAATAATTAAGTTGGCTTACATTTTACGCCAGAAACTGCGTCAAAACTCTAGTACATGTTTGTTGTGCTTAATCCATGCCCCTTTTCCCGTGATGTCACACTCCCTTTTACAAAGCCGCGCCACTTTGTCAGACAAGGTGCAGAAGTATCTGAAACTGTCTAAAACACATAGTAAATGTGGCGAAAAACTTGTAAGACATCATTTTTGCCGCAAATACTTTGATATATCTGCCCTAGTGTGTTCTCTCCATTTTGCCTTATGGAGATCCATGCACCCAGCCTTAATAAGCACCAGTCCCGGCACGTACCTGTCATCTAAAGGGTGAGCACCTCTTACTTTACTTAATTTTAGTTATCTAATCCTAGATCACCTACCTATATCCTGAATAATGTGCCTGAATCATATTTAAGTTATATATGATGTTTTTTGGTACAATAAGGATATGGCAGAGTTGACTCTTCGCCCCACTGCTTATATTGAAATTGATTGCCGTGGACACTACTTTTTAAGGTGTTTTACCTTACGCGCTTTACAGTACGCGCCACAATTATGGCGGGTGTTTTGGGAGTACTCCCATGGCGTGGGGGGGCCAGCAGCCCGCCTGCCCCATAGACATGCATTATTATTATTTATTCACCGTGAATAAATGACATGTCACTTCACTCCCCACGCGTACAATACGATCGTATTGTTTAAGGGGGGAGGGGAGGCGTAAGCATAGTTCTCCATGAGAGCTCATTTATCCTGGTCAATTCCCATCAACCTTGCACACGAAAAGTGTTAAGCTCATGTTTCTAAGGAATATGTGTTCATTCGACTAGAAACTTCTTATATATGCCATTCATTCCTCATCAATCACGTACAAGATGTGGTACATTTTTGGATACATTTTCTGGACTGCAAAAATGTATCCCTATTGTTTCTAAATGATTTTGCCAATACCAATTGACCTAACAAGGGGACTTTCATTCTGATATATATATATATATATGTATTCACTATGCCACCCATATCCCATGATATCCCATCTGGTAGTGCTCAGGTTCCATAGAAGTGGACAGTTAGTCATCAAAATTCCTTCTAACCCTTTATATCTCAACTTGTTTCAGTTACAAATATATTTGGCAGCAACATGTTAAAAAAATCTAATGAATGTCACCTGTTAACGTTTATTTACCTCAGGGGCGTCACTAGGCCGTTTTATCCAGGGCTTGTGCAACATGCGCAATTATGCTAGAAAATAAGCTGTGTGAACATACCCTAAGAGGGGGTCCTATTTACCTGGATACCTATCTAAGAAGGGAACCTATATACCTACCTATTGAGGGGGCATATATAACTAACTACCAACCAAGGAGACCTATATATCTATTTAATATAAACACTAAAAAATGGTGACAGTACTAAACTATATTTCCTGCACCCACTAAAGGTCATGGCTGTTGCAGGTCTCCTGGGGTTGCAGGGGATGGAGTTCAGGCCGCACAATACGATCCTGGGGGCACAGACTACAGCTGCAGCAAAACCTCCAAGGGGTTGTTCCTCCCCCCTCCCCAAGGAAATCATGCTGTTGCTGTTAGCTGTGGCTCATCCTCCTCCTGCAAAATACAGCCCCCACCTATCATTACATAACCCTCTACTTTCACCTATCACCCCATGGGGAATTTGTACAGAAATAGGGAACGGATAAGGAGCTGCTGTAAAAGTAAGGATTCTAAGATGTGTGTCTGGTAAATTCGGCAGAGACACGTTGTGGCTGGGAGAAGTCATTATGGCGGTCTGGGCCGAGAGGAAAAAAAACAAGGGGAAGACGACCACTCCAATCAGAAAAGATGTCACCTGTGAGTTACTGGCTGTAACTACACAATAAAAATTTTAAATGACTGGGA
>JAODAL010055097.1:0-24194 GCA_025379985.1 Phyllomedusa bahiana
CATTTTTTTTATTATTTTGTTGAGAAGATAAGAGATTTTGTCTGCTCTGAGTGCACATAGGTTTCTCTGGTTACCGTCCTGCTCTCCTCTCCTCTCTCTACTCTTTGTCTTATCTGAGAGTAGTGAGTGACGTCACCACAGGTCGGCACACAGGACGCCAGCAGCTTGAGAACAGAGTGTGTTATCTCTAGCAAACAAAGGAGACTAATTCCTTCTGTTTACTTTGAGCTCTGAAGCGGTTTATTCTATAGATTGCATCTGCTGCTCTCATGTCAGTGCAATTAGAAGAGCTGTGATTATGGAGCTGATATGCTAATCACTGCTATAGAACCATCCACAGCCTCACCAGGAAGAGACAGAATGCATGAATCTAAAGCTGTTTTAGGCTCTGTGAAATAGCATGGTGAGAAAACCACTTTAATCCCTTCTTTCTATTCTGAACACATGAACGCTCAACCGCAGCGTAAGTGCATGATCATGGGGAGGACGTGAGGAAAAGCAAAATGTGCATTCAGCTGATAGCGTGTGAAGGTGTTTGGTCACCAGCTCAGTCATCTATCTCCTGGTGATGGTGTCTTAGCAGTACATGAGTACATGAGCAGTTCGGTCAGCATAAGCAGGCCATGACCATATTGCTGCTATGCGACCATTGCATAGAGAGGTCCCTTTTGTATTGGATGCCATCAACAGCATCAATAGGAGTCATAGGGCAAAATGGAGGGAAAAAAAACTAAACCCTTCTGTCCTAGGCAGCAAATTCCAGAACCATAATCAGGACCTCCAGGCTATAGGGTTTTCTATTTTCTATCAACACAACTGCCTGACCCTATACTTACATACATTTCAGTTTCAGTGGAGCGACCATGGCTTATAAATTTCCACACACCTACCTGGTGAGGAACGTAATGCCTAACACTAAACGAGCTGTAACCTGCAGCACAAGACAGAATTGGGGAGAAGGGTCGGGGGTGGCGGGCAGGGAGGGAGTAAAAGAACGACCTGCAGACATCATTATAACTAATACTGGACTACACCCCGTACCTTTGTCTTCGGATCTATCAAGCTGACTCCATGTTTGTTGATCGCTATCAGCAGGATTTCAGGGAAGTGCGGCTCGGTGGTTTGCTGAAATAGAAGAATAGAAAATAAAGTTTCTTTCTTGACTGCTCCACCGCTCATTTCTGAAACCCTTCAGCAAGCCCAAGGCTAACGTTTCTATTCATGTTTTATTTCACTCAGAAGCTGAAAATTCCAGGGTAAGGGTCTAGGAAGCTGAGATACATGGTGCTGTTTGGTCAGAACAAGCCATGTGGCTAAAAAAAAGTAGTGGTATCACCAAATTAAAAATATTTTTTTGTGTTGTGTGACCATAACATTTTTTTTTAAGGATGCATTACATGGAGTAGGGCGCGTTTTAAACTGTTTTTACACAATAAAAATGTGGTGTTGAAAAGATCATTGGAAAAACAAATGCTTCAATTTGCTGTAAAGGGAGCAAGACCGGGACACTACTACCAAATATAAGAGCAAAACAGTCAAGATCAGGAACCATCATTGATGTCCCAAGATCTCAGCCGCACTGTGCTCAGAGGTGGGTCTCGTGTTCTTACATCCAGCGCTATAGATCTCAGCTTCTCGGTGTGAAAGGTGCTGAATTGGGGTAATTGCATCGTAAAGGGCTATCCACATCTAATCGATTAGCTATCAACATATAGGTAAAGGTAGATAAAAACCGTTACCAAATACATTGCTGTTCCAATTTTGCTTCATTTCATAGTGAGAGCAGTTCTTATCTCCTGCTTATGTACACAAGCTTCTTTAGTTACCTTTTTCTGGCCGGGATGGTGACATCACTCCCTGCTTTGTCTTATCAGCAGTATGGAGCTTTTTAGTCTTATCTTTCTAACGAGGAAAAACGTTTTCCCTTAGCGATACTGATCTGGTAGCAGCTTTGTGCCAACCTGTCAGATCTGCAGAGCACATAGCTGTTTAATTACATTAAACAGAAGTCACTCAGAAGCTAATAGTGTGTCTTGGCATCATGTACATTTTCTAGACTTTTCCTCTCATGACAAAGACAGCTCAGCTTGCTCACATTTATAGCCAGACAACCTGCTTGGATAGTATTTGTTTTTTACCACCCCAACAGTAATTTACCGGTAGCAGGCACAGCAAGTAAAAGGAGCGAAGAGAGCTGAAATGTTCAATCAGTGCTGCAGAACAACCCACAGCTAGAACAGAAAGTGTGAGCCTAAAGCTGTAGAAGTGGCCACAGCCTGAACAGAAAGTGAGAGCCTGAAGCTGTAGAACCCGACAAAAGCCAGCACAGGAAGTGGGAGCCTGAAGCTGTAGAACCGCCCAAAGCCTCAAAAGGAAGTGGGAGCCTCAAGCTGTAGAACCACTCACAACCTGAATAGGAAGTGAGAGCCTAAAGCTATAGACCCACCCAAAGCCTACAGCTGTAAAACCATCCAAAGCCTGTACAGGATGTGTGAGCCTGAAGCTGTAGAACCACCCACAGCCTGAACAACGAAGTGTGAGCCTGAAGTTGTAGACCCGCTCACAGCCTGAACAGGAAGTGGGAGCCTGAAGCTGTAGACCCGCTCACAGCCTGAACAGGAAGTGGGAGCCTGAAGCTGTAGAAACGCCCACAGTCTGAACAAGAAGTGGGAACCTGAAGCTGTAGAACTGCTCACAGCCTGAAAAGGAAGTATGAGTCTGAAGCTGTAGAACCGCCTACAGCCTGAACAGGAAGTGGGAGCCTGAAGCTGCAGGACCACCCACAGCCTGAACAGGAAGTGGGAGCCGGAAGCTGCAGAACCACTCACAACCTGAATAGGAAGTGAGAGCCTAAAGCTATAGACCCACCCAAAGCCTACAGCTGTAAAACCATCCAAAGCCTGTATAGAATGTGTGACCCTGAAGCTGTAGAACCAGCCACAGCCTGAACAACGAAGTGTGAGCCTGAAGCTGTAGAACTGCCCATAGCCTGAAAAGGAAGTGGGAGCCTGAAGCTGTAGAACTGCCCCCAACCTGAACAGGAAGTATGAGTCTAAAGCTGTAGAACTGCCCACAGCCTGAAAAGGAAGTATGAGTCTGAAGCTCTAGAACTGCCCACAGCCTGAACAGGAAGTGGGAGCCTGAAGCTGTAGAACTGTCCACAGCCTGAACAGGAAGTATGAGTCTAAAGCTGTAGAACTGCCCACAGCCTGAACAGGTAGTGTGAGCCTGAAACTGCAGACCTGCCCACAGCCTGAACAGGAAGTGGGAGGCTGAAGCTGTAGAACTGCCCACAGCCTGAATAGGAAGTGGAAGCCTGAAGCTGTAGAACTGCCCACAGCCTGAACAGGAAGTATGAGTCTAAAGCTTTAGAACTGCCCACAGCCTGAACAGGTAGTGTGAGCCTGAAACTGCAGACCTGCCCACAGCCTGAACAGAAAATGAAAGCCTGAAGCTGTAGACCCACCCAAAGCCTGCATAGGAAGTGAGAGCCTGAGGAGGGTGTAGAGAGATAACCCAAACAGATGGGACAGCCCATCAATGGTGTTGAGTCAATATAGTGACAGTTCAGAAATTATGTGTTAAAAATTCCCACTTCTAAGTGAGCCGTAACAAAATCAGCTCAGTGGAACTTCCCTTAACCTCAAAGAAAGCAGAGCCAAACGTTGGCCACTTTATAGATAATCTTCAGAAAGGCCACCTTGGACTCCTCTCGCGTTTGCCAGCAGTGTTTATTGAAGTAGGCGATAATGGACTGTAGGAACGAAGCAAAGCGTTGTCTCAGCATCACTGATGGCTGTCATACCAGCTACCTAAAGCCAACATTCTGGGGGGCGCACTACAAACAAGTTTAGACAGCTCCTCTCTAGTTTACTCCTAGCTGTACACATCCATAGACATTGTGCTCCCCCTAGAGGTGTCAACAGGCAGCAAGAATTAGATCACTTACAATTGCAGAAGATTAAAGCTTCTCCATAAAGATATATCCAGTACAGAATTTTGGCCCTTATACTTTAATAAAAGTTTAGGTTATTTAATGGGGCTCTGGAGAGGTGGGGACTATTCTCTGTTTTGTATGGTGACTTGTAAAGTTCCAGGTTACAAGTGCTGTTTGTGGCAACATGTATTCTTCCTGTGGTGAAGCAGTCATAAGACATCCTATAGCTATGGTCAGACTGCAGGGAAGCCATGGAGAACTTCTCCAGCCCAGATAACACCCAAATCATGACCTCCTGGCCCTCTCCATACAATGGAGCTCTATGCAGAGTCATTGGTTCCCTGGACAGGGCTCAGTCCGGCATTAGCCTCCTACTCACTCTCTTCCAGTCGTCTGGATTTAATTGCCGGATTAAGTCTTGAGGAACCAACTCCTTCAGCATTTTGGGAATGTTTGGGAAATAGGATTTGTCATCTTCGTACTTGACTCTGTAGATGAGAGCCGCCAGCTGCAGGACGTCTTCCCGGGTGCACTTGTGGTAGCCACGCAGGTACTTAGGAAGCTCCTGGAAATAGAACATTAAGGAACAATGACCAAAATATTGGCTTTTCAAGGAGAACATCCATGTTTTCTTCTTAAATCTTATCAGGTTAGAGGCCCAGACACCATCTCTGCCCCAGTATTACAACAAGAGCTATTATACTGGTGCCAACTGCACAAGTGACCGTAATGTCCAAATAAGGACAACTAGGACTATAAAACACTAACCTGGTAATAGTGGAAGATGGAATCAGCCATCGAGTCCTTCCCAGGAACTGTATTAGTCCATAATTTCTTCATAAAGAACACTTGATAGGTGAGAGAAGGCACTATTCCTGCAACCCACAACGAGATACATGAAATACACAGACTTCAGCAGCGCTCATTCCAAACCATATTCTTCTACAAAAAAGGCATATTATAGTTATATTCTTGTACATAGGGGGCAGTATTATAGTAATTATATTCTTGTACATAGGGGGCAGTATTATAGTAGTTATATTCTTGTACATAGGGGGCAGTATTATAGTAGTTATATTCTTGTACATAGAGGGCAGTATTATAGTAGTTATATTCTTGTACATGGGGGCAGTATTATAGTAGTTATATTCTTGTACATAGGGGGCAGTATTATAGTAGTTATATTCTTGTACATAGAGGGCAGTATTATAGTAGTTATATTCTTGTACATAGGAGCAGTATTATAGTAGTTATATTCTTGTACATAGGGGGCAGTATTATAGTAGTTATATTCTTGTACATAGGGGGCAGTATTATAGTAGTTATATTCTTGTACATAGGGGCAGTATTATAGTAGTTATATTCCTGTACATAGGGGCAGTATTATAGTAGTTATATTCTTGTACATAGGAGGCAGTATTATAGTAGTTATATTCTTGTACATAGGAGCAGTATTATAGTAGTTATATTCTTGTACATAGGGAGAGGTATTATAGTAGTTATATTCTTGTACATAGGAGCAGTATTATAGTAGTTATATTCTTGTTCATAGAGGGCAGTATTATAGTAGTTATATTCTTGTACATAGGGGCAGTATTATAGTAGTTATATTCTTGCATAGGGGGCAGTATTATAGTAGTTATATTCTTGTACATAGGGAGAGGTATTATAGTAGTTATATTCTTGTACATAGGAGCAGTATTATAGTAGTTATATTCTTGTTCATAGAGGGCAGTATTATAGTAGTTATATTCTTGTACATAGGGGACAGTATTATAGTAGTTATATTCTTGTACATAGGGGCAGTATTATAGTAGTTATATTCTTGTACATAGGGACAGTATTATAGTAGTTATATTCTTGTACATAGGGGACAGTATTATAGTAGTTATATTCTTGTATATAGGGGCAGTATTATAGTAGTTATATTCTTGTACATAGAGGGCAGTATTATAGTAATTATATTCTTGTACATAGAGGGCAGTATTATAGTAGTTATATTCTTGTTCATAGAGGGCAGTATTATAGTAGTATAGTGCTTTTCAGCTGTCAGCTCTTAGAATGTTTGACTGACAGTCCTATGTGAATTTACGACAGATAAGTGTTAAAATGCTTGCATATTTACTCATTGTTTTGTTTTTTGATTGTGTTTGTTGGTAATAAATATATGATTCAATCAAAATGTACTAAAAGAAATATACAGTTGAAACCTGAAGTTTCAATCAACTATATAAAAAGTCCCATCTGCAGGTTTTTCTCACTTTCTGACATGAAATAAGAATAAACCTTCCCCGTTTTAGGTCAATTAGGAACCAAAATGATTTCTATTTGCCAAATGCAGAATAATGAGAGAGGCATTTTTATTACTTTCTGCAAAGTCAAAAGTTTCCATACACTGGGATTACTCGGCCTTTAAACGCTTTGGGACAGCCCATTTGATGAGGTCAGGTCTTTGAAAACTTCTGATTGGTTTATTGGCAACATCTGAGTTAATTAGAGACACAGCTGTGGATGCATTTTAGAGCACACCAGAAACACACGACTTCTGTGTGTAACATCATGGGAAAGTCTAAAGAAATCAGCCAAGATATCAGGAAGAGAATTGTGGAGTTGCACGAGTCTGGATCATCCTTGGGTGCAATTTCCAGAAGGTGCCTCGTTTATCTGTGCAAACAATTATACACAAGTACAAACAAGCTGGGAATGTCCAGCCATCATACCGCTCAGGAAGGAGATGGGTTCTGTGTCTCAGAGATGAACGTGCTTTGATCTGAAATGGGCCTATCAACCCAAGATCAAAAGCAAAAGACCTCGTGAAGATGCTGGCGGAAGCTGGTAAGATTGTGTCATTACCCACAGTAAAAAGAGTACTGTATCAACTTGGGCTAATAGGCCGCTCTGCCAGGAAGAAGCCATTATGCCAAAAGAAACATTTAAAAGCAGATTAATGTCTGCAAATGCACAGGAGCAAATACCTACATTTTTGGACACATGTCCTGTGGTCTGACGAAACTAAAATTGAAATGTTTGACCATAATGACCATTGTGACGTTTGGAGGAAATAGGGAGAAGCTTGGAAGCCTAAGAACACCATCCCAACTGTGAAACATGGGGGTGGCAGCATCATGTTGTGGGGTTGTTTTACTGCATGAGGGACTGATGCACTTCACAAAATAGATGGCAACATGAGGAACGAAGATTATGTGGCAATACTGAAGCAACATCTCAAGACATTAGCCAGGAAGTTAAAGCTTGAGCGGAAATGGGTCTTCCAAATGGACAATGACCTGAAGCTGCTGCTAAAGTGGCTTAAGGAGAACCAAGTCAGTGTTTTAGAGCGGCCCTGATCTCAATCCTATTGGAAATTTATGGGCAAGACGACCTCCAAACATTGCTCAGTTGCACCAGTTCTGTCAGGAGGAAGGGGCCAAAATTCCTACCAACTATTGTGAGAAGCTTGTGAAAGGATATCCCAAACATTTGACCCAAGTCCTACAGTTTAAGGGCAAAGCTCCCAAATACTAATGAAATGGATGGAAACTTCTGACTTTGCAGAAAATAATAAAAATGCCTTTAAAAATTCTCTCTCATTATTCTGCATTTGGCAAATAGAAATAATTTTGGTTCCTAATCGGCCTAAAAGGAGAAGGTTTATTCTGATTTCATGTCAGAGAGTGAGAAAAACCTGCAGATGGGGCTTTTTCTATAGTGGATGGAAACTTTTGGTTTCAACCGTATTGCATAAAATTGAATACAGCCCAGTGTCGTGTATATTTGGTAATTTCTTACCATCCTTGGATGGTCTGGCTTTCTTTATCCAGTCCGTTAGATGTCGGACAAAATCAAAGAAAAAGTCTCCTTCTGGGACGCTAATTACCTGCAAAAAATAAGCAAATAAAATAAAAAATATTTATCGCTGTTAATGGTTCAGTTCATGATGCAATAAGAGGTAAAACTAGAAGCAAAATACAAATTAGCGCCCACCCTGTAGTTGCTTTATATTTTAAAAATTTTATTAAAACATTTTTGATTTTATAAAACCAAGAAGGAAAATTGCATCCTAAAATATTTTAAATAACTAAAAGGTATTGTAAAGGCATTTGTGATCATGGCCCTTTATAATGCACAGATCACTCCAATTGAAAGTTTTATGCCCACTGTGCTTACAACTGTTGCTACATTTTTTTTAAACCTTAACCACATGTAGATCATAGTATAAAATTTTTGGGCTCACGGCTATTTCCAAAACACTTCAAGTGCTAACCAACCCCTAAACCTGCAACTGCCCCGATAACTTTAGCTTTATTGATGCCGTGATTTAAAGGGGTCTTTCACAGTTACACACTTTCTTTATCTTAGGTCCTTAAAGGGGTTTTGCTACGATCTAATGTTGACGTGGTGACCCTCCAAAAATGGGTATTTAATCACTTTTCTAAACATATGTGATTAAAAAAAGTGTAGCCTCTGAGAGCTGCAGCCTGGCTTAGATGCCCTTAGTTTCCTGACTGTTTACATTAGCTGATCTGGCAAGCTCCTGGCGGCTCTTCTGTTGTTTGCACTTCTTGTCTGATGGCAGGGCACATGAAGGGAGGGGGAGAACAAAGCCTGTGTTTGCTGTATAGAGAATATGCTGGTTGTAATGTAATTATTTGAGTAAACATGCAGACACTCCCTGCTCAGCCCTCCTCCCTCCCCCCTGCAGCAGTTCCCGAAGGCTGCCTGCTTGGATCTTATCTTCTCTCCTGAGAGAAGAGGGAGAAAACAAAACCCGTATAGCTTGTGCACAATACAGTTATTCTCTGTGGTTTAGCCAAACAAGGTTTGCTCAACTACAGAGAGTGAATATCAGGAGCGTGCATGGGAGGTGGAGAGATGACATCATGGAGGAGGCACTTGTTTTTTTTAAACACAGAAACACAACACCCCTTTTTTCCACGCTCAAGAGAACAGTTCAGCCTGTTAGGTGAGGAGATCACTTCTTGGCAAAACCCCTTTAATTTCGGGAGCCTCCCAGCCAAAGTGTTACCACCCACATCACCCAATTCTGTTTGTGACCCCCTCCCTCTCACTCAGTTCTTACCTTATCGGAGATCTTTACAAACAGACTGAAGCCTTCGGAGGATTTCAGGAGCAGCCGGTTAGCAATATCTTGGCAGAAATCCTTGGCTTTGGTGCTCGACTCTACTTCAAACGCCTGAAAGAGAAGAAGCGGCGTGACCGTCCCCGGTGTCAAGTACAAAACCAGAGAAGAAAACCACTGCTCCCATCAGCAACACTCCAGGGAAGCTTTCTAGTCCAAGGAAGATGCTGGAGATGGGTCCAGGTCTGGCCAGGAGGATGGTGCATGATCGAGAACGACGCAGATGACTCTACAGTCTCAGGGATCAGGGTCATTACATTTACTGACCAATTTACTGAATGGCTACATGATGACCACAAACTTATTGGCTCCAATTGGTTTAGCTCTATGAACTGTCTCTTATTGTACACGACCAACAATGGGGCAGATTTATCAAGGCAGTTGCGCCAGAATTCCGTCTTAATTTGCGCCAAAAACAAGCTTTTCGCCACATTTACTATGTGTTGTAGACAGTTTCAGACGCTTCTGCGCCTCGTCCGATAAAGGGGCATGGCTTCGTTATAAAGGGGTGTGGTTTTGTGAAAAGGGGCGTGGCTTAAAGGCGACCAAAAAATGCAACCGAATTTTGTCGCAGTTTCTGGCGTAAAAGTAAGCCAACTTAATTTCGGTACAAACTTAGACTAGACAGTTCTAACCTGCGCCAGATTTATCAACACTATGATAAATGTGGCGCATTGTAAGACTGTCTGGTCTAAGTTTCCACTGTCTAAAAGTAAGACACTATTGATAAATCTGCCCCAATATGTCTAATGGCAATAGATACTTCTAGAATTATCTTATTGGCATCAGTGCAGCTGGGGAGATTATCATCATGACAACTGGTTTATTATGATATCTAGGACTGTAGTGTAAATGAGAGGTGACTGAGAGGTTCCCAAGAAAAACATTAGGGTACGGATAAAATATAAGTAATGTATGTATACAGTGACTGCACCAGCAGAATAGTGAGTGCAGCTCTGGAGGATAATACAGGATGTAACTCAGGATCAGTACAGGATAAGTAATGTATGTACACAGTGACTGCACCAGCAGAATAGTGAGTGCAGCTCTGGAGGGATAATACAGGATGTAACTCAGGATCAGTACAGGATAAGTAATGTATGTACAGTGACTGCACCAGCAGAATAGTGAGTGCAGCTCTGGAGTATAATACAGGATGTAACTCAGGATCAGTACAGGATAAGTAATGTATGTACACAGTGACTGCCCCAGCAGAATAGTGAGTGCAGCTCTGGAGTATAATACAGGATGTAACTCAGGATCAGTACAGGATAAGAAATGTATGTACACAGTGACTGCACCAGCAGAATAGTGAGTGCAGCTCTGGGGTATAAGACAGGATGTAACTCGGGATCAGTACAGGATAAGTAATGTATGTACATAGTCACTGCACCAGCAGAATAGTGAGGGCAGCTCTGGAGTATACTACAGGATGTAACTCAGGATCAGTACAGGATAAGTAATGTATGTACACAGTGATTGCACCAGCAGAATAGTGAGCGCAGCTCTGGAGGATAATACAGGATGTAACTCAGGATCAGTACAGGATAAGTAATGTATGTACAGTGACTGCACCAGCAGAATAGTGAGTGCAGATCTGGAGAATAAAACAGGATGTAACTCAGGATCAGTCCAGGATAAGTTATGTATGTACAGTGACTGCACCAGCAGAATAGTGAGCGCAGCTCTGGATTATAATACAGGATGTAACTCAGGATCAGTACAGGATAAGTAATGTATGTACACAGTGACTGCACCAGCAGAATAGTGAGTGCAGCTCTGGAGGATATTACAGGATGTAACTCAGGATCAGTACAGGATAAGTAATGTATGTACACAGTGACTGCACCAGCAGAATAGTGAGTGCAGCTCTGGAGGATATTACAGGATGTAACTCAGGATCAGTACAGGATAAGTAATGTATGCACACAGTGACTGCACCAGCAGAATAGTGAGTGCAGCTCTGGAGTGTACTACAGCATGTAACTCAGGATGAGTACAGGATAAGTAATGTATGTACAGTGACTGCACCAGCAGAATAGTGAGTGCAGCTCTGGAGTATAATACAGGATGTAACTCAGGATCAGAACAGGATAAGTAATGTATGTACACAGACACAGCACCAAAGCAGAATAGTGATCGCAGCTTGGAGGATAATACAGGATGTAACTCAGGATCAGTACAGGATAAGTAATGTATGTACAGTGACTGCACCAGCAGAATAGTGAGTGCAGCTCTGGAGGATAATACAGGATGTAACTCAGGATCAGTACAGGATAAGTAATGTATGTACACAGTGACTGCACCATCAGAATAGTGAGTGAGGCTCTGGGGTATAAAACAGGATGTAACTCAGGATCAGTACAGGATAAGTAATGTATGTACAGTGACTGCACCAGCAGAATAGTGAGTGCAGCTCTGGAGTATAATACAGGATGTAACTCAGGAGCAGTACAGGATAAGTAATGTATGTACACAGTGACTGCACCATCAGAATAGTGAGCGCAGCTCTGGAGTATAATACAGGATGTAACTCCGTACAGGATAAGTAATGTATGTACACAGTGACTGCACCAGCAGAATAGTGATTGCAGCTCTGGAGGATAATACAGGATGTAACTCCGTACAGGATAAGTAATGTATGTACAGTGACTGCACCAGCAGAATAGTGAGTGCAGCTCTGGAGTATAATACAGGATGAAACTCAGGATCAGTACAGGATAGGTAATGTACGTACAGTGACTGCACCAGCAGAATAGGGAGCGCAGCTCTGGAGTATAATACAGGACGTAACTCAGGATCTGTACAGGATAATTAATGTATGTACAGTGACTGCACCAGCAGAATAGTGAGTGCAGCTCTGGAGTATAATACAGGATGAAACTCAGGATCAGTGCAGGATAAGTAATGTATGTACAGTGACTGCACCAGCAGAATAGTGAGTGCAGCTCTGGAGTATAATACAGGATGTAACTCAGGAGCAGTACAGGATAAGTAATGTATGTACACAGTGACTGCACCATCAGAATAGTGAGCGCAGCTCTGGAGTATAATACAGGATGTAACTCAGTAAAGGAAAAGTAATGTATGTACACAGTGACTGCACCAGCAGAATAGTGAGTGCAGCTCTGGAGTGTACTACAGCATGTAACTCTTGATGAGTACAGGATAAGTAATGTATGTACAGTGACTGCACCAGCAGAATAGTGAGTGCAGCTCTGGAGTATAATACAGGATGTAACTCAGGATCAGTACAGGATAAGTAATGTATGTACACAGTGACTGCACCAGCAGAATAGTGAGCGCAGCTCTGGAGGATAATACAGGATGTAACTCAGGATCAGTACAGGATAAGTAATGTATGTACAGTGACTGCACCAGCAGAATAGTGAGTGCAGCTCTGGAGTATAATACAGGATGAAACTCAGGATCAGTGCAGGATAAGTAATGTATGTACAGTGACTGCACCAGCAGAATAGTGAGTGCAGCTCTGGAGGATAATACAGGATGTAACTCAGGATCAGTACAGGATAAGTAATGTATGTACACAGTGACTGCACCATCAGAATAGTGAGTGAGGCTCTGGGGTATAAAACAGGATGTAACTCAGGAGCAGTACAGGATAAGTAATGTATGTACAGTGACTGCACCAGCAGAATAGTGAGTGCAGCTCTGGAGTATAATACAGGATGTAACTCAGGAGCAGTACAGGATAAGTAATGTATGTACACAGTGACTGCACCAGCAGAATAGTGAGCGCAGCTCTGGAGGTATAATACAGGATGTAACTCCGTACAGGATAAGTAATGTATGTACCACAGTGACTGCACCAGAATAGTGATTGCAGCTCTGGAGGATAATACAGGATGTAACTCCGTACAGGATAAGTAATGTATGTACAGTGACTGCACCAGCAGAATAGTGAGTGCAGCTCTGGAGTATAATACAGGATGTAACTCAGGATCAGTACAGGATAGGTAATGTAAGTACAGTGACTGCACAAGCAGAATAGGGAGCGCAGCTCTGGAGTATAATACAGGATGTAACTCAGGATCAGTACAGGATAAGTAATGTATGTACACAGTGACTGCACCAGCAGAATAGTGATTGCAGCTCTGGAGTTTTATTACAGGATGTAACTCAGGACCCAGTAGAGGATAAGTGATGTATGTACACAGTGACTGCACCAGCAGAATAGTGAGTGCAGCTTGGAGTATAATACAAGATGTAACTCAGGATCAGTACAGGATACGTAATGTACGTACAGTGACTGCACCAGCAGAATAGTGAGTGCAGCTCTGGAGGATATTACAGGATGTAACTCAGGATCAGTACAGGATAAGTAATGTATGTACACAGTGACTGCACCAGCAGAATAGTGATTGCAGCTCTGGAGGATAATACAGGATGTAACTCCGTACAGGATAAGTAATGTAATACATTGTCATATTTTCTTACCTCATCTGTGTCATCAGGGAAGTACACTTTGTGGAATATTTGGGTAGTTTTATGTTGAATGGCCTCCACTTCAACCACATGTGGTGGATACTTTCTGGACCCATTCCTAAAAAGAAAGAAAGAAGCTAAGCTTTGTGAATCAGATATTATATTTTTTATATCTTAATCGAAAAAAAGAGATAATAAAAAATTTAAAGGAATTTTCCACTCTTGTCATTGAATAGAAAAAGACTGCAAAAACCTAATTCTTTTCATAACTGATGGTTCAATCCAGCTGTATCCAGTCTGGATAGTGCTCTGATACACACCCTGGACTACAGAACTGATGTATATCATCTGCACTGATACAAAGTAACAAAGTAGCTGTGTGCCTCACAGAGCATAGTCAAGACTGGATACAACTGTAACAAACCCTCAGCTGTGTCCGATATGGAAAGTACAATGTACAGATTTGTTGCCTCTGAATATGAATACAAATGTTTACAGTCACTAACAGCAAGCAGAGTTCTTGGAACAGTGAAGAAAACAGTGATATACAAAAGTACAGGCAGCCCCCGGGTTGCATACGGGATAGGGACTGTAGGTTTGTTCTTAAGTTGAATTTGTATGTAAGTCAAAACAGGTAGATTTATTAAATGCAATTCCTTTTTTTTTAGTTTCGGATAGTGCAGGGAAGGGTTTTTACATTTGTTTTGCTGTCTGTGCCCTTTTTTAGAAGATTTCACCTAACGTTCTGCATCTCATGTGCAGCTGTGGCATGCTGGCACTTGGTTATCATGGGGTGTGACTCAGTGCTGAATGTCAGCCACACCCCATAAGGCTCCGTTTGTAACTAGGGGACGTATGTAAGTCGGAACGATGTAAGTAGGGGACTGCCTTTATATTAGAAACTTGGAGGACGGCTTATTTAAACAATGAATAAACTTTATTGACATGAAAAATCCCCTCTAAAATTACATTTATGGTTCTGAAACCATATAAATATTTTGTACGACTCCTGATCCTAAATACATTGGGCCTCTTTTATAAAAAGTGCCAAAGGGGATGTTCACACGGGTGATTTGGACGCGGTATTTGGTGCTGTTTTGTTGGGGAGTTTACCCCCAAAACAGCACCAAAAATGGCCAAAAAATGCCCCAAGTTCACTTTCATTGATTCCTACATAAAACGCCCTCGTAGTTCACAGACGACATGGTTTTATGTGCCTTTTACTCGCTTATTTTCAGCATTGAAAGATGCCCATAGCAAGCAACTGAGAACTTCAAAACCTTGTTCATAAATGTGGTGCATTTTGACACTGCTCCCATAGAACAGAATGGAGAACACAGCGCTCCCCTGTACTGGGAAATCCCATAGAATAGAATGGAGAACACAGTGCTCCCCTGTACTGGGGACTCCCATAGAGCAGAATGGAGAACACAGCTCTCCCCTGTACTGGGAAATCCCATAGAATAAATGAGAACACAGTGCCCCCGGGATGGGACTCCAAAGCAGAATGGGAACACAGTCCCCCCTGTACGGGGAACTCCCATAGAAAAGAATGGAGAACCCAGCGCTCCCCTGTACTGGAACCCCATAGAACAGAATGGAGAACACAGCGCTCCCCTGTACCAGGAGCTCCCATAGAGGAGAATGGAGAGAACACAGCGCTCCCCTGTACTGGGAACTCCCATAGAACAGAATGGGCAGAACACAGCGCTCCCCTGTACTGGGAGCCATAGGACAGAATAAAGAGTCATGTGCAAGCTAGACCGGCTCTCCATTCTGAGACGACACTTTTGGGGACCTGTTCCTGAGATTGTTGCACTTCTCAAACTTTGATGGCATAGTTTATCAATATGCGCAATAAACTGCATGGTAGGAACACCCCTTTAAATATGACAAAATCTGCAATTTTAATGCAGATGTGAACAACGTCTTACAGCAGCTAAGTCAGCACTTGAAGGCCCAGCTGGTATATAGGGTATATAATGTAGGTGAAAGAGGTCACATCGAGCTCCTTAGATCTGAGAAGACACAGGGCGGGCACTTACCGGAGGGCTCTCTGCAGCCGGTGCATACAGTCTGCCGCCAGGACGTGCTGCTTCCGGGACTGGATGAACCTCTGTACGTGAGGTAGCAGGATATTGCTGGGTGGAAAGAGGCCAGTGGCCAGCCATAGCAGCTCCCAGCCCTTCTCTTCACTGTACCTAAGACAAAGAGAGTCAATACATATCAATCCAGAGGACCATGCCGGTCTGTGTGACCACCGAATGTACAGCAGGCTACGTCTAGAGTGGAGGGATCTCCCATTAGACAAAAGGCTCTGATCAGGGCCAAACCAAGATTTTACAAGGGGTTTCCAAGAGCATTTATGCCCATGCAAGAGAAGGCTAAAAGTCCCATTCATATCCAGACCATTCAGAAATTTATGGACCCCCTGGTTAACACTAATTAATCCAGGTAGTTATAAAGGAGTTGGTTGAACAGGTTATTGTAGGTGGTTTAGGGCAGGAAGTGTGATGTTTCTTGTAAAAAGTGGTTGTCTACAGTGGAGAACCCCTTTAACTGTACACAAGGTAACTACCATCACCGAAGCCTCAGTCCTGGCACAGGTGACATCAGTGTTGAACTCGGGTGCCTGGGGCCCACCAGTGGAATCAATACTTGGGGCCCACCAGTGGAATCAATACTTGGGGCCCACCAGTGGAATCAATACTTGGGACCCACCAGTGGAGTCAATACTTGGGACCCACCAGTGGAGTCAATACTTGGGGCCCACCAGTGGAGTTGATTCTTGGGGCCAACCAGGGGAATTGATTCCTGGGGTCCACCAGGGGAGTTGATTCCTGGGGCCCACCAGGGGAGTTGATTCCTGGGGCCCACCAGGGGAGCCGATTCTTGGTGCCCACCAGTGGAATTGATTCTTGGGGCCACCCGTGGTAGTGATTACTTGGGCCCACCAGTGGAATTTATTCTTGGGGCCCACCAGTGGAGTTGATTCTTGGGGTCCACCAGTGAAATTTATTCTTAGGGCCACCAGTGGAGTTGATTCTTAGAGCCACCAGTGGAGTTGCTTGCTGGGGCTACCAGTAGAGTTGATTCTGGGGGCCCACCAGTGGAATTGATTCTGGGGGCCCACCAGTGGAGTTGATTTTGGAGCCACCAGTGAGTTGATTCTTGGGCCACCAGGGGAGTTGATTCCTGGGGCCCACCAGTGGAGTTGATTCCTGAGGCCCACCAGTGGAATTGATTCTTGGGGCCCACTAGTGGAATTGATTCTTGGAGCCCATCAGTGGATGTAATTATTGGGGCACACCAGTAGAGGTAATTCTTGGTGTCTACCAGTGGAATCAATACTTGGGGCCTCACCAGTGGAGGTTATTCTTGGATCTACCAGTGGAATTGATTCTCGGGTCCCACCATTGGAGCTGATTCTTGGACCTACCAGTGGAGCTGATTCTTGGGGCCCACCAGTGGAGGTAATTCTTAGGGCCCAACAGTGGAGTTGATCCTTGGGGCCCACTAGTGGAGGTAATTCTTGGGGCCCACCAGTGGAGGTAATTATTGGACCCACCAGTGGAGCTGATTCTTGGAGCCCACCCTACAGCAACTGTACATGACTGACTTTTTCTTTCTGCCTCTCTTTCTTCGCCTCTCTGTCTTCACCTCTCTCCCTAAAAAACAGCCCCAAGCCTGCCATACCCACAGGCCCACCATGCCAAAGGGCCCACCGGGGATTTCCCCTGCTCCAGTGGGAGCCTGTATGACATGAGTTATTGGAGACACTTACTTGATGTGGTTTTCCGTCAGCTGCTTAAGAATCTGGCAGTAGATCTCATCCTTCAGGGGTTCTGCTTTTAAGGCACCTTCAAAGATTTGATCTGTCAGCTCGTTGACAGAGCGCATGCGCTTGGACGGATAGTCTCCCATATACTTCAACATAGGTGCACGGGACAAGTCAAGGTCTATCAGGAGGAAAAGTGGTGCAATATCTGTCACAAATTTTAGGACACCCCATTCCCATATGTGTAGTTTGGGAACATGGCACTAAGTTGGGTTAGGGTCACCTTATTGGTGTTCTTGATGTGGATGACCTCCCAGAACCCATGCATTTTCTTTTAAGCACCCCATAGTAAAGGAAATTAGCCCCTCCCAAAGGGGGAAACTAACAAAAAAAAACTTTGCACACTGCCCAAAAAGGGTAATATTATATAGACTTTAGTTAAAATTGGGGTTTTGTTTTTTTCTTGACTTTCCCTCTGTGTTTGATAGGGCGTGAGGTTCTTGATGTTTTTCCGGGCTGACAGCGTTTCATGTAAAAACCCCCTCAAAAAAATTTTGGGGGGGAGATTCCCTTCGTCTAGAGAAAAAAGGGGAAAAAAGCTTCACCATGAGAACTGTAAATCTGGGAATACCCATTGAGGAGGGACACAGAAAAAAGGGGTGGGGGGCCCTAAAAAAAATATAAATTAGAAAAAAGTTGGGAAAAATTTTTATGCCCACTAAAGCCCTAGTAAAAATATATAGTGAATAGGAAGTCCCTTAAAATATAACTTTTTTGTACAGTAAAACCACAAAAATTTGTTTAAAAGGGAAAAAATAAAAAAAAGGGAACAACACGACATCCCCAAAGGGTCAAAGAAAAGGACAACCCCCTAGCCTACAAAAAGGGGTTAATCGCCCCAATAAGGGCTCCCCGGCCAAACCCCTCCCCCAAAAGGATAAAAAAAAATAAAAAAAATAAACACATAAATGTAATTCTCTAGGGGAATTTTATTAGAGCGGGGTTCCTCAACCCCCCTGTCACCGACCGGGCCCCCGGGCCCGTAAAACCCCCTCCCGGGGCCGGGGCCCCAGCCCAAATGCCGACCCCCCCGTTGACTTTAGTACGGGCGGTCGCATTACTTTCGGGCTCGAGTCAGAGTGGGGCTGCCTACTATAGTAAAGCAGGGGAGGATTACCTTTCCGCATTACAGACAGCGGCGGTGGGGGGGGGGATCAAACATGAGTCACACCCCCTTCCCCGGCTCGGTGCTCCCACGGGCCCGGACTGAGAATCCGGGGGTCGGGTCACAACAGCCGCTGCCCCGCACCAAAAAAATTTTTTTAGTGTACCGGCCGGGCGTTTTTTTAAATCGAGCAGCCCCGTGTGGGGGGGCCGGCTGTGCGATTGGTCATTCCTGGCAGAAACAGCAAGTTTGCCTGCGGCCACTGCGCGGGGCCGCCACAACAGACCATCACTCCCCCAATTTCAGGAGTAAGGACTGCTAGTAGAGCATAAGGGCCCAGAACCCGTGTATTGACCCAGCCTGTTGCCCCCTCACACTTTGTGATAGTTGAAAACGGAAGCGGGCTTGGGCCCGGCTCACACTTTGATTTCACATTAAAAGATAGGAGCACGCTGGCTGCGGATCCCGGAAAAATTTCAGGGCAGGGGCCCCCGGTCAAAAATTACCTCCTATGCTTGCCCCCTTTTTGTGTGGCAGCATTTTGGAAAGGGAACAAAGCTCCTAAGGGCTGCCCCTAGGGGATCCAAAACCTTCCCCCTCCACACCTTTAAATTTCCAATTTTATTAATTTTTCCCATATGGGTAAAATTGCTCCTGTGTCTCCTGCCCTCTTGTTTGTGTGGTCAGTACCCGAGGGGGGGGAAAACCCCCTTTTGGGTATCTGCAGGGGCCAAACTAGGCATGGTTAACTAGGGCCGCTTGTCTTCTTTGAATTTCGGTACAGGGCCCGACTGGGGGGGTGCCGGGTTTTTTGGGGCCGCTGGGGCTACATACCTACCTAATGGGGGCCTATTTCCCATTTCTCCCTTATGGGGGGCTATATAACTACTACCTAATGGGGTAGTATTTTCCTACCTATTAATTCAAGGGGGGCTACCACCTAATTTAGGGGGTTTTACTTTTATTGTTAGGGGGAAAAGGGTCATTTTAACCTTTGCAGTGTATGGGTAGGGGGGTTTGTTAAGGGGGGGCAAAAAAAAAAAGGGGGAGAGGTTCTAGAAACGTTTTACAAGGTGTTTGTGTGGTGAATTCTGTGGGGGCAGCATAGCTGGGAGAAGTCGTATGATGGGCAGTTCCCTATGGAAGGAAATGGGGAAAGAAAAAGACTCAGCGAGAAGACTACCTGGGTCCTGAATGTCAGAATTTATTTTGCTGCCCGGGTTTTATAATCTGTATTTATGTATGTGAGAGACCTGGCATTGTGGTATCCCACCATTGTGGTCTGTACATGGGGTATTGGAGGTTTTATTTTGCCTTATAGTGGGAGGGACATTGTCCCTGATTGTAAAGAAAGTGCTTTTGTCCCCAAAATTTTGGGTTAGGGGTTTTTTGCGCCCTTTTATTTTTTCTTTGTTTATGTGTTTTTTATTTAGAAAATGTGTGCCAAAAGGAAAAAAAAGGGGAAATTGTATGTGGGTGGTGGGGGTTTTTTTTGCGGGTGCTTTTTTGTCCCGTGGCCTTTGGGTGGGACGCCGGGGGCTGAAAGGGAAACATGACGCAGGACAAAAGGGGAGTAACTTCTTCTTTTTTTTTTTTTCCTTTTTCTAGCCTGGTATAATTACAGGGAGGCCTGTAATTATTTATTTTCCCACAGGGATCGGGGGGGCTATAATTATTTATTATCATACAGAGGGGGGGCATAATTATTTATTTTCCTATGGGGGGGGGTATAATTATTTATTTTCATAAGGGGGGGTATAATTTTTATTATCACTACAGGGCTTTTAATTTTTTTTTTATCCTACAGGGGCTATAATTATTTTAACATCGGGGCATTTATTTATTATATAAGAGGGGGGGGTATAATTTTAAATTTTTTATATAAGGGGGGGGTTAATTATTTATTACATTTTCAAGGGGGGGTCTAAATTATTGCTAAGGGGGGGTATAATTTTTATTTCATACAGGGGGGGCCCCATAATTATTTTTTTAACAGGGGGCCCATAATTATTTATTATACTAAGGGGGGCCCAAATTATTTATTATCACTCAGGGGGGGCCTATCATTATTTATTTTACAAAAAAGGGGGGTATAATTTTTCTTTTCATACGGGGGGGCCTATAAAATTTTTTATCATACAAGGGGGGGGGTAATTTTTTATTATAATACAGGGGGCAAATTATTTATTATCACTCAGGGGGGGCTATAATTATTATACTACAGGGGGGCCCATAATTATTTTTTTGATACAGGGGGCTAAATTTATTTTCACTAAAGAGGGTTAATTATTTTTAGCATTTCGGGGGGGAAATTTATAGCACAAAGGGGGGCTATGATTATTTTTTATCACTACAGGGGGCTTAAATTATTTTTTTCACTCAGGGGGTTAAAAATTTTTTATTTTTACTACAGGACTATAATTTTTTATTTCACTAAGGGGGCTATAATTATTTTTCAATACAGGGGGGTATAATTTTTATTATCACTACAGGGGGGGTATAATTATTTTTTATCACTCAGGGGGGGCTATAATAATTTTTTTTCATACAGGGGCTAAATTATTTATTTTATAAGGGGGCTATAATTATTTATTTTCATACAGAGGGGTAAATTATTTATTATCACTAAGGGGGGGTATAATATTTATTATCACTACAGGGGGGCTATAAAATTTTTTAATTTATACAGGGGGGTATAATTATTATAACACGGGGGGGGTTATTTATTTTCATACAGGGGGGGTATAATTAAATTTAACTACAAGGGGCAAATATTTATGGGATCTTTATAAAGGGGGGATTATAGTTATATTAAATACACTATAATATATATATATATATTATTATATATAATTAATTATTTATATACCCACACAGAGCAGATTACATATGTAATATATAATTATAATACGACCCAAGGAGCGATAATCAGCTGCAGTTAAGAATACTGGTTACCCCCTTTCTCACCCCCAAATTACAAGTTACTCTCTATTGTGTTTTTTTTCTGTATTGATTCTAAACCTCCAACTCCCCGCATAAAAACCCCGCCCCCAATACCCCCCCCCCATCGGGCCCTGGAAAAATTTTCGTGCATCAAACCCGGGCCCGGTAAAAAAAGGGTTGGGGGCCGTGTATTAGATGATTGTAATTTTGTGTGTTTTTTTTTTATTATTTACACTTAGGGTGAGGTTCCGGGGCCGGGGGGGGCCCCCCATAAGGGGGATTAACCCTTTTTTTAGGGTAGGGGTTTTCCCTTTTTTGCCTTGGGGAGTTCAGTGTTGTTCCCTTTTTTTTTTTTCTCTTTTTAAAATATTTGGGTTTTATTGATACTAATAAAAGTTATATTTTAAGGTACTTTCCATTTATATTATTAAAAAAATACTAATAAATACTAATCTTAAGTCCATAAAAATTAGATCCGATGTTGGGAAATTTTGGGAGAGAAAAAAAAAATTTTTTTAAGGAAGAGTAATGCTTGCCTTATGGGTTCCAAGTCTTCATCAATGAAGAAACTAAGCTTAAAAATTCTCTCCCTTTCTTCATCCAAAACTTTCCCCAAATTGGTTTATTATGGGGCATTCTTTTTTTTAAAGGGGTAAAATGTTACCAGCAGAACTGAAAGTTAAAAAGCTGGGAAAAATTTTCCCAGGCAGAAAAAAAGGGAAACCCCCTATTTTCCAGTTTTCTTGTCATTGCCTTGTCCCTCAAGTCTAAATCTTTTCCCATCCCCGTCCCAAAAAAATAGGAATCATTCGTCATTACCAGCTATTTGAAAAGAGAAAATGCGTAAGCAGAACTACGTGAGGTTAGCGCGCGGCCCTTCAAAATTTTTCTTGTTTATATGGCTAGAAAGGATATAATTTAATTTGTAATTTTTAATTGCATAGGACTGCTGAAATAAATGAAAAAAAAAACACTGCCTAAAATTACAGGAAAATTGGTTTTACTAAAAATATCCCTTTCTGATGGAACTATCCCTTAAAGGACGCGCCCATTGTTAGCCACCCTCTTGTCAAATTTCGAGATCAGCTCAGGCCCGGGGTGCACTGAGTTTATCATTTTGGGTTGAGTAAGGTTTCTAAGGAAAGGATATCGATGAAGGACATGCAGGCTTCTTGAGAGAGCTCGTCGCTCATTAACACCTTCCTCAGCAGGGCTTGCTTGATGGGTCCCGGGGAACACCCCAGTTTTTCCTTGCCCCCGGTTTTTGGTTCATGCCGGCTAGCGTGTGCTTTGGTGGTGGCCTGAGGAGAACATCAGATAATTGATTGCTGAAGACAGATCTGAAAGATTTTTGGGTTTGAAAAAAATCTTATTACGTCAGTTCTTGGTGTTGAAAAACTGATTAAAGATTTTGTTGTTGTCCCCAGAACCAATCAGAGCCATAGCGACTAACAAGTCATAGTAACCAAAATGAACTTTTTCAACCAATCAAGTCATAACAACCCAAACCGGCCCCTAACAACCAATCAGAGCCCATACAACCAAACAAACCAAAAGCAAAACCCAAAACCAGCCATGGACCAATCAGACACCATAGAACTAATCAGACCCATAGAACCATAGAGCCCACAAAAAAACAGGTCATAAAAACCCAAACAGAGCCAATAGAAACCCAAACCAACCACGTAACCAATTGGCTCATAGCAACCCGGTTTTTAACGCCCAATAAGCCATAGCAGCCAATCAGGTCACAACGACCAAAACAGAGCCCCCTACAGCTCAGAGATCACAAACCCAAACAGGGCCTACACCCAATCAGAAATCACAACACCAATAGACTCATACAACAAATCAAACCATAGCAACCAATCAGAAAATCATAATAACCAATCAAACTCATGGACCAATCAAACCATTGGACCAAACAGAGCTCTTTGCAACAAAAGAGCCCATTTGACCAATCAGACCCCTAGCAACCAAACAAGCTCATACGACCCAAACAGGCCCCTAGCAACCTTTAAGGCCCATAGCGACCTCAGAAATCCAGAATCAATCAGAGCTCGCTTTTTTTTTTTTTACTGCGTGGAAAAAAGAAAGCTGAGCTTGATTTGTTCTATGGGGTTGATTTGGTTTTTCATGGGGTCTTGTTGGTTGCGCCAAAGATGGGGGGCTATTTGTGTTTTGTGGTGGTGTGGGGGGGGGGGGGGGTCCACCAGATTTTTTAGGGTTTGACATATTTTTGATTTTGGGGAACCAAAAGTAGGGTCATAGCAGAGAAACCAGAGGGGATTATCGTTGCCAAAAGACAAAACTAGCCCTCAAATTTTCAAAATACAACAATTTTTCCTGATGTACGTGATTCCTAAACCCAAGAATCTAGGAAATTCCTCCCAAGTGTAGGCTTCACCTTCTCCTCGTGCTCCAGTGCGGTCATCTGAACGGTGGCACCCGTCCCGCTTTGATCTGGGGGCATGTCACAATGTTTACAAGAAAGAAAATGACTTAGTGCTTTTTTGTATTTCAATCTAACCTAAAGTGACTGACTGGGGGGGCCATTTATTTTCAACATCCACATCCTTTTGGAACCGGGGTAGTTGGGTATGGGGTTACATAGACGACCTGTTAATCATCTGGGGGGGCATGTAGCTCCAATACCGATTTTATTTTTAAAGTTAATAACCTTATGCAATTTGATTTCACACAAATATGTGATAGAATGCGGGTCCATTTTTGGATTTGGAATCTTTGGTGATTTTAGGGGTAAAAATCATTACCAAATTGTATC
>JAODAL010055098.1:0-24193 GCA_025379985.1 Phyllomedusa bahiana
GGGGGCTTTTTTGCTGTGAATGAGCTATACTCAGGCCCCATTAAAAAAAAAATTTTGTTTTAAAAGGATTTTTCTTACAATTGGCAAGAGTGGCTAAAGGGTGATGGTGCTGTCAGAAACAAGAATAGGTAGGACACTGTTAATGGACACATATTGCAAAATGACTTGTTTTTGCAAGATCTTTAACATAGCTATCAATCCCTGTATTGAGACAACCCATTTAATACAATTAAAAAAGAGAAACAAAGACATGATGGGATTCCATCCTATTTTAAAAATGTGTTTTCTAAATTTAAAGTACTAAAAAACTTGCATGTACAAAATAGCTGGTAAAAAAATTCCTCTGAATTGTACAAGGGAGGTACAGGAAAACTTGACCAGATGTAGGTTATTCAGAGGACATGGAGTATGGAGCACGGACAGAGAACAAAGTACAGAGACAATTTCCTCCAGCACGTTGAGTAAAATGAGAAAAAGAATGCCAAGAAAAAGGGCACCTGGGTGGAACAGTAGCGTTAAACCACCAGCATTTCCAAGTGAAGCTCAATTGATCCGCACTCATACGGAGCGGCAAGCGCTACCCAGGACAGGGACAGTATATGTCCAGTGAAACTAAAATGGTGGTTGAAAGAATCCTTTTTCCGGCACTTTTTAATCTGGGGTCATGCAGGTTTTGGGCTCATGCTGTGGCCCAGGACAGGGATAGTCTATGTCCAGTGAAACTAAAATGGTGGTTGAAAGACTCCTTTTTCCGGCACTTTTTAATCTGGGGTCATGCAGGTTTGGGGCTCATGCTGTGGCCCAGGACAGGGATAGTCAATGTCCAGTGAAACTAAAATGGTGGTTGAAAGACTCCTTTTTCCGGCACTTTTTAATCTGGCGTCATGCAGGTTTGAGGCTCATGCTGTGGCCCAGGACAGAGATAGTCTATGTCCAGTTCAACTAAAATGGTGGTTGAAAGACTCCTTTTTCCGGCACTTTTTAAATGTGGGGGTCATGCAGGTTTGGGGCTCATGCTGCGTTCCAGGACAGGGATATTCAATGTCCAGTTCAAGTAAAATGATGGTTCAAATCATACTGCCTTCTGGCACTTTTTAATTTGTGGGTCATGCAGGTTTAAGGCTCATGCTGTGGTGCCTGACAGGGATAGTGAATGGTCTGTGATTTTTTATCTGTGGCTTTTATAACCTAAGTGTGTTGCCTAAGATGTAGCACGTATCCATTTGACTGTTGTGGATGTTAATTCCAGCTTCTCCAGCCCTGTTTGGGTGTAAGAATGAAGGTGTTGTTGCTCTCCCATAGACTTTAATGGTCATCGGCGATCATCTATCATCGACCATCGAATATCTTGTCGATGATGGTCGACTATCGACCATCGACCGATGTCGATAGCCAGTGTAATCGCTCAACACTACTTTTTACATATTTTGTCTCCCCCATAAACCTGTTTCCAAGTCTAAGCTAAATTCTTCTATTTTTTCCTCATAACTGAGATACTCTATGCCCCTTATACATTTGGTTGCTAGCAATCAACATGCATTTTTTCAAGTTTTTCATCCCTAGGACATATGATGCCTGCAGATTATTAGTGTCCAGATGCAGAACTTTACATTTATTCAAATTGAACTTAATTTGCCAAGAGGATGCCCAGACACTCAGTGTGTCCAGGTCTGCTTGCAGTTTATAAACATCTTTCATAGACTAAATTATACCACAAAGCTTAGTACCATCTTCAAAATAGACTCAGTGCTATTAATCTTATCCTCTATATCTCTAATAAATACATTGAATAAAAGAGGACCCAGTACTGAGCTTTGGGGACACCACTTATAACTGGAGACCATTCAATGTGATCATCTTTTACCACCACTCTCTGAGTACAACTGGTTAGCCATTGTTGAATCCAATTATATACTATTATTTCTAATTCTACAGACCTTAATTCATCCAACAGGTAAATTATCTTATACACAACACCACTCTTTTCAGTGTGCTTTGTCTAACTGTTGTAGCAAAACATAATTCACTTTAATAGGCCCAGTCCTGGTCTGTGGACAATAATGGTACTGATTCTGGATGAAAGTATCTTTTTCTCTAATCTCACACATACGCAAACAATAATTTATTCTATTTCTTTACTTATGCATTTATTTACTGTAGCTCAACACCACATACAGTATTTACCAAGTAAAAGAAACACTTTCATACTTCTATTTCTCTTAAATGTTTTTACTGGGAAAGCTGGGAGAAATAGCCAACATGATTACAGTTACAACTCTCACAGACATCGTGTCTTGACTTATCCAGGTGATTAAATAGCAATTTGTCTAGTTAATCGGTGATACATCCAATGTTGGCTGAAGGCTTTGTTCATGTATAACTGGATCCAAATTCGTGGTTCAGTTAAGAGTATTTTCACACAACGTATTTGCAGGGTGTACCTGGGTGAAAAATTGTGCTGCAATGCGCCCAAAGTATAACCCGAAAATAAGGTAGAATCATAACACTCATTGAGTGTTATGTAAACCTAGCATAAATGAAAGTAATAGGAGGCAGGGCCATTGCACTGTTGAAAGTACGCGCTGGCCAGTAGAGGTAGATTGACAACCCCTATAGACGCTCTCTTGGTGCTTATATTTGTTATCATCCAATCTTTTTATTGGCATTTCCTAAAGGCTTACAGTATATTGTTAACTTTGGTTGAATTTCATTAAAGATTCTGATTTCTCAACACACAAAATCAGTTCGTTTTTGAGCCAGCCAATTAATTACATAGATGTTAAACTTGCACATTTTACCATGGAAGCCTAAGCCCGATGGATGACATTTGCAAAAACATCCGTTACACGTATGTTTTTTTTTTTTTTTTTAAACATGGGTTCCTATTTGATCTTCTACATGGATATCTTAACTTATAAAAAGTAAAGGATGGACACACAATTTGTCTCAACAGTGTAGCAAATTGTTATTAATGTTCATAGACTGAGTATGTGCATGCAGCGTTTTTCAATACATTTTTCGATCCGTGGTGGTGCATGTTTGGGTAAGTTTTTTTGTGCAGTAGAAACATGCCCTATAGTTTTAAATAGGGCATTGGATGCATAAAACAGATCAAGAACTGACATGTCAATTCTTTGATCGGATCCGTTAAACGCATCCGAAAGACATATATAAAACACGTATTGTCTGACCGCCTATACATGTTTTATATTGAAATCAATGTAAAGCACACTGAGCACTGTTAGATACGTGTTTGGTTCCATTTAAGGTCTGAAAAATGTACCCAAATACGTATCTAAAAAATGCCGTGTGAACATCCCTTAAGCGTTTGTGACCAAGAGAGAGAAAGTTTGAAATGTACCTGTTTCTAAAGGGAAATTAAAGCAGTATTCCCATTCCAGTGATTAGATTTAAACAGGCAAAAGTAAAAAAAAAAAAAAAAACACTTATCAAATACATTGCTGTTCTGATTTGCCTCCTTTCAAAGTTAGAGAAACTGTTATCTGCTGCTCGTATACACAAGGTTTCTGGCTACCTCTGTGCTCTAGCAGTAGCTGGAATGGTGACCTCTATCCTAGCTGTGTCTTATCACCAGGACTGGCGATAGTTTTCCTTTTTTGCTTACAATCTTTAACCATTTAGAGGTCTGAAGCCTCAAAACCCCTCCATAATATATATCCCTCTAATAGGCACAGGTAGTGGTAGAGCCCACTACCTGTACATGAAGTAGGATCCTGAAGCAGGGAAAGGAAGAACAGCTTCTCTGAAAACAGCCAACTAGACAAAATCCTTTAACTTGGTCCACTGTGGCCAACCCCATCTGTACTAATGTATTTTGTTGTCCCAACTATTCCAAAGACAGAAAAAGAATACACAATAAAACTTGAAAAAATTGCCTTGGAGACCCATGAACAATGCTACTATTTTGAATTTTCTGATTTTTATTAGGACTTACAAGTAAAATTTCTAGTATTTTTCCTAAAGGAAAAGTACTCACTGAATATAGGTTATATAATAGACTTCAAAAGATCACTGTATTGGTCACTGAAGCAGTTTGTGAGGATTAGTAGTCATTTGCTTTGTTTAGTAGAACACAAAAGCAAATACTGCTTACTAGCCGGGAACAAAAATTGCGTTACACAGTATTATAAATCTCTTCTTGAATCAAATTAGTCTTCAGTATATCACAGGCTTCTGCTTATAGACATGAGAAGCAATAGACCTACACCATAAAACAAATAGCTTCAGGTTGCGGCAGGAACCCTTTGAGCATTGCTTTGGACTTTCTGATTTCTGTAAACAACTAGGTAAGACTGAAGGAATAACCAGTGACCAGGGCATTACTTATGCCGGCTTCTTCAAGCTCCTTTTTTATAATAGTAATGGATACATTAGTACATTATTTGAAAGAGGTAACCACTGTAAAGACTGTAGGAAATGAAGAAAACATGGCCCCAGCTTATCAGCTTTTCTTCCAATTAAATCCTCATTGGAAAAGACAGAATGAATCAATAAAAGGTCATTTAAAAGTTCACTGTTTAATGAACTCATTGGATTTGACCTGACTCTATCTAAAACCTCATATTTAACTTGAGAAAAAAAAAGACATTTTGTTATATAGAAGGATAGAGTATACTGAGTGGGTGTAAGTGTTGAAGGCCACATGTATACTCATTTATATACTTCACACATACTCGGTTTATTCACATTATTCAGAACATCAGCTAATATCCAAAATCATCGCTGTGTGCAGCACAGACAGCAGCTAGACGGCCTGAAAGTGACTGGTAGTTTTCACAGGTATCAAAAGACATGATGACTGCATCCCACAGCTGCATGGAGGAGGATCCTTAGGGTATGTTCACACGATGTACTGCAGCACATACAGTACGCGCCACAGTACATCATATGTTTCGGTAGCCCGCGCTAATATGCACATACTCCTGCGGCGCGGGTGGGGCTACAGCCCGCTGGCCACATAGACATGCATTACTTGTGGCGCGTATTTGCCGCAAATAATTGACATGTCACTTATCTCCCCGCGCGTACAATGCGATCATATTGTACGCACAGGGGGACGAGGCGTAATCCATAATTCTCTATGAGAGCTATGGATTACCGTAATTATGGGGCACATTTCCCCGCGTATTAAGCACAGTACACCGTGAAATACGCTGCAAAATGCACCCCAAAAAAAGCAGTGTGAACATACCCCTAGAGTGAACAGGACGATCAGGATGGTGCCACACATGCTCAATTGGGTTCAAGTCTGAGGAATTAGGGGCTGGTATCACATTGTCTTACTGGAAGATCTCATCTACCTCAGAGAAGACGATTGGCATAAATGGATGAATGTGATCTGGAAGGATAGATTCATACATAATCAGTTGAGAGCACGTTCCACATGGATGAGTGGGCCCAGAGCATGTCACAAAAACCTCTCCCAGATCATGTCACAAAAACCTCTCCCAGATCATAACTCTCCACCACCAGCTTGTATTTTTGCAGCAGTGGTTGCAGGGTTTTTGTTCTCTGATGTTTCTACTCTGACAAACAACGCCAAATGTGACTCAATAGAGAAGGAAACCATTCACCAATCAGTGGAGGTCCGATTCCGATACTGTTGTGAAAATTTGGTTAGCAGAGGTGCAGTGACCATCTGTTTTGAAAACCTGTTCACAGTAGGGTAAGCAAAATGCTTCTTTTATACAGATACCTGGTAGCCCCCTGGTTCATTTTAGCAAGAAGTTGCTTCACAGTAGCGTGTCTGTCTGCCCTCATGCACCTTCACCTCTCACAATGGCATTGGGTGCTATGCGGTGTCCACTTGCTTACTTGCAACGGCAACATTTTTCCATTCACGATACACTTTCACCACAGCAACAATTCACAAACTGTGTAATTTTAGAAATACTGCCACCTTTGTTCCAATAGCCAATTATCATCTCATTTTTCAACTTTAATAAATCGCTCCCTTTACCCATTACAGCAACGAGGGTATGTGTAAAGACAACCTGTTGCACGCCTTATATACCCACCAAGCCGGCTTTACACACGTGACTTCCTTTATGAGCTCCATGCTGCTGACATTGAAAGTAGGAAGTAGTAATAATAATGTGATTATGTATATCTAATGTGTATATCTAAAATAATGAAAATGAGAAAAATAAATAGCGTATATCTAGACAACTATATAATGCTCAGTATTTATGGTGCACAGGTCCATTTCCAATTGAACAATTGTCAATAGGGTGTCATATGGTTGCCTTCTCAACTGTAAACCATGCAGGGATGTGAATCTCTGCACACCTAATCTGAAGATCAGATAGGAGAGTAAAGGAGAGTAATTTTGAAGGGAAACTTTAAATAAGAAGTTCAGCGGAAACACATTAAGGGCCACATGTATGAAACGGTTTTGGTCTAAAACTCACTTTTTTGCCCATAGGTCTAGCAGAGATGCCGAGCATGTGGTCAGTCTACTAGACTGTAAATTCTTGTTGCCATTAAAAAAATGTAGGGGCATTGGCTAATATTTTAGCCAGAGCCCTGATATAAGTATATACAATGATTTGCCCCTTGCAAAGTCCCTCATTTTTAATTGTTACAGCCACAAACTGAAATGTATTTTATTGATATTTCATGTGATAGAGCAACACAAAGTAGCAAAGTATTTGTGAAGTGTAAAGGAAATATGTGCTTTTCCAAGTTAATACAAATTGAAAAACTGGAAAGTGTGGCACGTATATGTATTCAGCCCCTGTATTCTGATACACCTCAATTAAATCCAGTGTGACCAATTGCCTTTAGAAGTTACCTTGTTAGTAAATAAATTATATCTGTATGTTACTTATTCTCAGTATTACTACAGCTGTTTTATGAAGGCCTCAGAGGCTTGTTAGAGAACTTTAGGGAACAAACAGCATCATGAAAAGGAAAAAAAAACAGAAAGGTCAGGTATAAAGTTGTGGCAAAGGGGATTGCAAGGTTAGGTTTAAAAAAGATATCCCAAGTTCTGAACATTTCATGGAGCACTGTTTAACTCATCATCCATATACTGAAGGAGTATGGCACAACTGCCAACCTGCCAAAACATGGCCACCGACCTAAACTGATAGCCCAGACAAGGAGAGCACTAATCAGAGAAGCAGCCAAGAGCCCATTGTGACTCTGGTGGTGCTGCAGAGATCCAAAGCTCAGGTGGGAGAATCTGTCCAACAACTAATAGCTGTGCACTCCTCAAACCTTTGCAGCTTGCAAAAAAGCAATACAGGGGACACAGCAAGCATGTGGAAGAAGGTGTTCTGGTCATATAAGTCCAAATTGAACTTTTTGGCCTAAATGACAAATACTATGGGCCACATGTATGAAAACGGTCTAGGTCTAAAAGTCACTTTGTTGCCCATAGCAACCAATAAGAGATCCCCTTTCATTTCATATAGTTCTCTGGAACAATGGAAGGGGCACGCTGATTGGCACATGTGTGGAGAAAGCCAACACTGCACATCACTTGAACACAAAATTAGATCTGTGAATTATGGTGGTGGCAATATCATGCTGGGGGGATGCTTTGCTTCATCAGCGACTGAGAAATTGATCAGAGTTGATGGGAAGATGGGTGGAGCTAAAAACAGGGCAATCCTGGAGAAAAAACCTGTTAGAGGTTGCAAAAGACTTGAGACTGGGGTGCAGATTTACCTTCCAGCAGGACAACGATACTAAACATGTAGCCAAAGCCACTTTGTGTTTAAATCAAAGCATATTCATGTGTTTAAATGGCCAATTCAAAGTTCAGACCTTAATCCTATTAAGAATTTATAGCATGACTTGAAAATTGCTCTTCCAAAACGTTTGCCAGCCAATCTGACTGGAGGAATTTTGCAAAGAGAAATGGGCAAAAAGTCCAGCCTCTAGATATACAAAGCAAAAATTTGAAGAAACACATATTTTCTTTATACTTGACAAGAACTTACTACTTTGTGTTGCTCTGCCACATACAAAAATCAATAAGATACATTTAAGTTTGTGGCAGCAGTTTCAAAAATCAAGAAAGATTCAAGGGGTATGAATACTTTTGCAACACATTGTAGTAATAATATGAAGGGGAACTCCTCCTTTACAAAATCCTGCATACACATCTGATATATCTGACATATAAGGGTTGGTTTTTAGTAACACAAGTCCATGTGTTGGAAAGGTGATCAATATATCTTTGCTAAAGTTTCAGCTTCATGTTTAAGTCACTATGTGGAAGGAGCAGTCAATCATGTTCTTTATATTGGTCTAGGTACAGAAAGTTATGTACTATACCGTACGTCCATAAGTTATGTACCATATCATACGTCCATTAAAAAAGAGGATTGCAGAACATATTGCAGATGCTGTGAACCCTTTGAGTATTCACTCTTCAGGGATTTCTAAACATTTTTCATCAGTTCACAATGGGGATCTATCTAGTCTGCTGGTTTATGATGTGGAGTTAAACCTCTTGAAAGAGTTGGCGATGGTAGGAAGGTCCTTTTGAACTGGGAAGCCTTTTGGATTTGGCAACTGGATAGTTGTTTTCCGAGGGGTATGAATTATAAAATTAATCTATTATGTTTGTATTAATGTTGGTTCTCATCATGGTTATATTCAATTAATTTCAAATAGTTTTTTCCTTTTTTTGTGTTCAGGATTTATGTAAATTATCTATGTATAAGGGTCTTTAGTACCTGAAACACATCAGCTTTTCCTTTGCTGGGCCTGCATTTTAATATAATGTTCTAAATAAAGATTCTACGTTTTTATATTTTGGTGCTGGATCTACAGTGGGGAAAAAAGTATTTACAGCCACCAATTGTGCAAGTTCTCCCACTTAAAAAGATGAGACAGGCCTATAATTGACATCATAGGTAGACCTTGTCAACTATGAGAGATAAAATGAGAAATTAAATCCAGAAAATCATATTGTCTGATTTTGAAAGAATTTATTTGCAAATTAAGGTGGAAAATAAGTATTTGGTCAATAACAAAAGTACATCTCAATACTTTGCTATATATTCTTTGTTGGCAATGACAGTGGTCCAATGTTTTCTGTAAGTCTTCACAAGGTTGGCACACACTGTTGCTGGTATGTTGGCCCATTCCTCCATGCAGATCTCCTCTAGAGCGGTGATGTTTTGGGGCTGTCGCTGGGCAACTCAGACTTCCAAAGATTTTCTATGGGATTGAGATCTGGAGACTGGCTCGGCCACTCCAGGACCTTGAAATGCTTCTTAAAAAGCCATTCCTTCATTGTCATGGTAGTGTGCTTGGGATCATTGTCATGCTGAAAGACCCAGCCACATTTCATCTTCGATGCCTAATGGAATGAGCTTTGCACTTAAAATATCACGATACATGGCCCCATGCATTCTTTCATGTACACGGATCAGTCGTCCTGGTCCCTTTGTAGAGAAACAGCCCCAAAGCATGATGTTGCCACCCCCATGCTTCACAGTAGGTATGGTGTTCTTTGGATGCAATTCAGCATTCTCTCTCCTCCAAACACGACGAGTTGTGTTTCTACCAAAGAGTTCTACTTTGGTTTCATCTGACCATATGACATTCTCCCAACACTCTTCTGGATCATCCAAATGCTCTCGAGCAAACTTCAGATGGGCCCGGACATGTACTGGCTTATTCGTTTTTTTAAATGGTGTTCCGGACTCTGTGAATGTTATGCTATGTATAAGGGTCTTTAGTACCTGAAAAACATCAGCTCTTCCTTTGCTGTGCCTGCATTTTAATATAATGTTCTAAAAAAAGATTATATGTTTTTATATTTTGGTGCTGGATCTACAGTGGGGAAAAAAGTATTTAGTCAGCCACCAATTGTGCAAGGGGGACACGTCTGGCACTGCAGGATCTGAGTCCCTGGCGGCATAGTGTGTTACTGTGTAGCTTTTGTTACATTGGTCCCAGCTCTCTGCACGTCATTCACTAGGTCCCCACATGTGGTCCTGGGATTTTTGCTCACTGTTCTTGTAATCATTTTGACCCCACGGGGTGAGTTCTTGCGTGGAGCCCCAGATCGAGGGAGATTATCAGTGATCTTGTATATCTTCCATTTTCTAAATATTGCTCCCATAGTTGATTTCTTCATACCAAGCTGCTTGCCTATTGCAGATTCAGTCTTCCCAGCCTGATGCAGGGCTACAATTTTGTTTCTGATATCCTTCAACAGCTCTTTGGTCTTCATCAAAGTGCAGTTTTGAGTATGAATGTTTGAAGTTATGGACAGGTGTCTTTTATACTGATAACAAGTTTAAACAGGTGCCATTACTACAGGTAATGAGGGGAGGAGAGAATAGGATCTTAAATAAGGAGTTACAGATCTGTGAGAGACAGAAATCTTGCTTGTTTGTAGGTGACCAAATGCTTATTTTACCCCATAATTTGCAAATAAATTCTTTCAAAATCAGACAATGTGATTTTCTGAATTTGTTTTCTCATTTTGTCTGTCAAAGTTTAGGGCTATCTATGATGTCAATTACAGGCCTCTCTCATCTTTTTAAGTGGGAGAACTTGCACAATTGGTGGCTGACTAAATACTTTTTTCCCCCACTGTATACCGTGTATTCACAGCATTCATCATTTGTTTCTCAAGGCCGTTTTTGCCTCCCGGCCTGATCTGTGCGCTATCACACTGATTTAAACAGGTGAGCTGAGGACTGTTTTGTCTATATTTGAGATGGGCTTCTTGCGCTTTAAACCACTTCAGGACGCAACCAATTTTGGACAAAAAGACAGCCCGGTTTTTCAAATCTGACATATGTCAATTTATGTTGGAATAATTTTTTGATACTTTTACCAATTCATTTGATTCAGAGATTGTTTTCTCGTGACACATTGTGCTTTAGGTCAGTAAGAAATTTTAGTCCATATAATACTTGTTTATTTGTGAAAAATATCAAAATGTTTAGAAAATTTGGAATTGGAGTTTGCAATTTTAAAAGCTCAAAAATTTCTCTATCTAAGACAGATAGTTATACCACACAAAATTGTTTATAAATAGCATCTACCATTTGTCTTCTGTATATTGGCATCATTTTTAAACAGCAAGGGGCTTAGAAATTTCCTAACAAGTTTTCACATTTTTCAGGGACCAGTCTAGTTCTGACGTGGCTTTGAGTGGTATGTTAGCTAACCCTATAAATGACCCCTTAAAGGGAACCTGTCACATAAGTTATGCCCCCCTTGCTGAGGGCAGCAAAAGCTAGTGACAGACCTGCTGTTTCCAGCGCTGTGTCCCTTATTCTGTAAGACACAGCAGTTTTAGAACATTAACCCCTCTGTACCAATCACACAGAACAGTACATGTTGTATGAATGAACTGTCTTTGAAACTGTCTGTGACATCACAGACAGCCCCAGAATCCCCAGTTGCAGCAGCTAAGGAGTTAATCAGCACTGAATGGAGAAAACTCCACAGGTTGCCGATGGCACAGGGAGTTCTTGCAGAGAAGGCTGCAAACTCGCAAACTTCAGCAGTAAATACTCTGAAACTACACCTTAAAGACCAAGGGACACAGCGCTGGAGACAGCATGTCTGTCACTGGCTTGTGCTTTCCTCAGCAAGGGTGGCATAATCTATCTGACAGTGTCTCTTTAAAGAATTTCTTTATTATAAAGCTTGAGGTAGATTACATAGAATTACATCACTGACAATATATTAAAGTCACCACCTCTGCCCTTATCCCTGCACAGTGTATCTGGTATCCTGATGTATACCACAACTGAGTCATAGGAGAAACTTTTGTGCCTGTCACATAAAACATGAAATAGAACAATGTATTTCCAAAGAGACTATATTTGGTCTATACATTCTTATGACTTGACTATGGAATAAGATAGGATACCTTTTATCAAACATGATGTGAATTGATCCTGTTTTTAAAAATAATGAATGCACTTTTCTTTTTACTCTATGGATTAACCTAATCCTGACCATAACCGTAACCCTAATATCACTTTGGAATTCAGCATTTGTTTTTTTTTTTTGTTTTTTTACTGGTCTGCACTTACTGTCTTTAAACCGACTGTCAACCTTTTACATAGACTTAAATAGAAAATCCGTGCCAGACGGTTATTTACACCACTGGCATAACAAAAAACGTAGAACATTTTCATTCTTTTGCCCGGTTTCAGGTGGAACATGAACAGTTCAATGTGAAGGGGGATGGCTGAATCCGCAAACCGTGGACAGAAGCCGCCCCCTTTCCGTGAACAAAAAAAATGAAATACCGGTTAGATAATCTGACCGGTATTTTTTCTTTACTGTGCACACTTAATAATAATTCAAACAAAAATAATTTGCAACAATTTTTTTTCAGGACATTAAAAATGTCCCCTATCTGTTCAAGATTTCACAGATAGTTAGCAAGCATGTGTACGATGCTGTTGATTAATCTATCACCTACAATGTCAAAACATTCTTAATTCTCGTTATGCCTCGTATATCTATAACATGCATTACAGCATTGTTTATTGATGTTCCATGTTCTGTCTACCATTGTTAGACAGTACTACGGTAAAAATATCAGGGTATGTCTCTGAAGTTTGTGAATTACATAACGTAACGCTTTTAATATCTCATAACTGTTACTACAACCAGCATAAAAAATCTATTTTTCTAAGTGAGGTCATATTATTGGGCCACCTCTAGCTTTCAAATAATAACCATTAAAACCATTTGTGTGATTTTCCATTGTCAAGGTTGTTGTAACACTTTAGTCTGACACTTTGTTGCTGTGCCCTGCAGAATAACAGGAATCCATCATCTAGTGTATCTCATTATGAGGAGAGGGCTGCTCTAACTCTGATGTGTGAGATATTGGTTATAAATGTGACAAGAATATAATAAGGAACTCCAGTCACTGACATAGACTTTCCAGTGATATGTTTTACTGCTGTAATATATTACATTTCCTTTTATACCACTGTCTACTATGTTACTTATTCAAGATGCATTTATAGTTGTGTTATGAGTAACACTGGCTCCATACATTTTTATCAGAATATGCATTTTTGCATTGATTACTAGCTTGGTTTTCCTGGAATATATACTGTTCTTGTTTGTTTTTAATTATGGAGTATGTTTCTCTTCATTCAAAAGCATAAAAATGCATCAGTATCACACAAATAAGTGCTCATGGATACAGCCCTCTCTGAAAAGAAAAGAGACCCTCTAAACCTTGTACCCTATTTAACCTCCAGGTCAGAAGGCTCCCGCAAAGGTCTGGACAATTGGTTACCCTTTTCTGGTGCTAGGGATGGTCCAGTACGTGATTCTAGCATCAGCCCGGGTGACATATGAAAGCATCAACTAGGGAGCTGGGTTTGAAAGAGAAAAGGAACCTGATGACCACACATTATACCCCTAGACTTCTTGATGTTCTAAGAAGGACACTGCACTGGTGGCCCATATAGGATAGACCATCAATTTTTGTATATATTTGGTTGCTTGTATAGGGTTAAACTTCAGTGCAAGTTATAGCCACATACATGATTGTGATTAGATTTGGGCGAATTTCTCAAAAATTCGATTACCCGAGTTCTCTGAATTTTCCAACAAAAATCGTTTCGAACCAAATTTATTTGCGGCAAATCACCTTAAAAAACAGCTATTTCCTGGCTGCAGAGAGCTTGTAGGGTGTTGTAGAACATTGTGCCATGCTCAAATATGCATAGGGAGCGTGGTTTGGTCTTCATACAATGCTGTGTTTTAGTATGACATGCACATGGCAGCCGCCGCTCTTAGAATCGCTTCACTCTTCAATTCCCTGGGCACTTACAGGGGCAAAACTGACCAAATAAGTGAAGCGGGAACGCAGCTTGAAAGAACCGAGCTGAGGGCCAAGATCCTACTATAACGTCAAAGAGAGCACTCCTTTTACACCAACATCAGATGATTCCACAGATTGTGACGGAACCTGTTCTGTTAAATGCTGATACATGCAGAAACCCCCCGAAAGAGTGGAGAGGATTTCAGCAGTAATTTTGCGTTGACGTCTCTGATCATATTGCCCTTCCTTCATCCGTCAGTGTCCGCTTTCAATCGGCCAATAATCCATCAGCATCGCTAAAGCTAAAAAAACAGGAGTTGATCCAAAACAGAGATGACCAGTAAATGGGATATTTGCAAGTCTTCTGGGTTCTGTATCCACTCCTGCTTTTGGTTAGCTAATCATCAGACAATCCTGATCCTTTTCATTCCCTCTGACAGATGAAAAGTAGGGGAAAACCAAATATAGTGGCAACGTCATAGAGTGGTGGTGGGGGGGGAGGGAACAGCAGGAGGCAACCACAGGGTGTTCCAATGAGACAGCGGTCAGTTGGCAGCAGCATAAGTAGACCACAAAGTGGCACAATGACAAATTCTGGAGGTGGCAACAACATCAGGAGCCCACAGAGTGGCACATTGACAAATTCTGGAGGTGGCAGCAACATCAGGAGCCCACAGAGTGGCACAGTGACCGAGAGTGGATGTGGCAGCAACATCAGGAGCCCACAGAGTGACACAATGACACAGTGTGGAGGTGTCGGAATCAACAGCAGCAGCAGCATGAGGTCAGAGAGTGGCGCAATGACAAATTCTGGAGGTGGCAGCAACATCATGAGCCCAAAGAGTGGCACAATGACACACTGTGGAGGTGACGGCATCAACAGCAGCAGCAGTAGGAGGTCAGAGAGTGGCACAATGACAAATTATGGAGGTGGAAGCAACATCAGAAGCCCACAGAGTGGCACAATGACAAATTCTGGAGGTGGCAGCCACATCAGGAGCCCACAGAGTGGCTGAATGACGCAGTGTCGAGGTGACGACAACAGCAGCAGCATGAGGAGAGAGAGTGGCGCAATGACAAATTCTGGAGGTGGCAGCAACATCATGAGCCCAAAGAGTGGCACAATGACACACTGTGGAGGTGACGGCATCAACAGCAGCAGCAGTATGAGGTCAGAGAGTGGCACAATGACAAATTATGGAGGTGGAAGCAACATCAGAAGCCCACAGAGTAGCACAATGACAAATTCTGGAGGTGGCAGCCACATCAGGAGCCCACAGAGTGGCAGAATGACGCAGTGTCGAGGTGACGACAGCAGCAGCAGCAGCAGCATGAGGTCAGAGAGTGGCACAATGACAAATTCTGGAGGTGGCAGCAACATGAGTAGGCCACAGAGTGGCATAATGACAGAATGTGGAGGTGGCGGAAGCAGCAACAGCAGCATCAGCAGCAGCAGCATGAGGTCAGAGAGTGGCACAATGACAGTGTGGAGGTGGTGGCAGCAGCAGCAGCATGAGGTCAGAGAGTTGCACAATGACAGAGTGTGGAGGTGGGTGGCAATTACAGTCCCTGGTAAAGATGGTGGTAGGCAGATGGAGAAACTGGCAGCAGATGTGTGGCATCAGGCGGGTGGCAGCATCAGAATAGTGGCTGAGGAAGGTAGTTAGAATCCAGTCTCATTTCTCAAAGTTTTGGGAAGGCATCATGGCTGATCTAATCTGATACGTAAGGCATTGGTGTGTGGAAATCCTGGCCGATCCACGCCTGATTCATCATGACAAATGTCATTCTCTCCACATTTCGGGTGGACAAGTGGGTTCTCTTTGGGGTAATGATGGCCCCTGTGCACTGACCACCCGCTCTGATGCCACAATACTGACCAGGCAGGACAGCTTCTCTAGTGTAAACTCAACAAGTTGCGGCCACACATCAAGTTTGGCTGCCCAGTAGTCCAGCGGATCTTCTACCTGGGGTGGCAGAGTGCTGTCCAAGTAGGCCACCACCTGCTGGTTCAGGGTCTGCTCCAGGTCCCGCTGCTGAGTACTCTCTTTACTAGGCGGGTGAAGGAAGCTGCTCATCAATGACTGCAGACTTAGGCTGCTGCTGATGGAGCTGCTACTGCTTCTACCCCCCCACCTCCCCATAGCAGCCGTGGCAGTGGTACGTGAGTGATGAGGAATCCCCCGGTCAGACCTGCCAGAGGATGGACGATGGCGCACATAGGCAGCGGCCAACTGACTTCATAGGATTTCACTATAGTACACCAGTTTCTCCTCCCTCTCGCCAGCTGGAAAAAAGGCTCCCATTTTGGACTGGTAGCGAGGGACCAAGAGGGTGGAGAGCCAGAAGTCATCCCTTTGCCGGATGGTGACTACTCGGCTGTCACTAGCCAGGCATATCAGCATGCTGCCGCCCATCTGCGCAAGTGACTCCGAGGGACTTCCTGCCTCCATCTCCACTGTATACTGCCATGGTGTGTCTGGGCCATCTGCTTCGTCTTCCTCATCTCCCTCTACCTCATCCAGATGCTCCTGCTCCTCCTCTCCTGTCACCTGAGAAGAAAAACCACTCATTTTGCCAGACACTGCTTGTGCTCCAGTATCCTTCTACCTCTCCTCCTCCTCCAGTTCAGCCCCCACCGGACTCACGTGGTCGGGAGAAGCAGTCGCAATGTCTCCAGTACCCTGACCAGACAGATGTTGCAGCATCTGTTCCCGGACATGAAGTAGTGGAATTACGTTATTCATCCCGTTGGGCTCCTGGCCTGAGCAAACGGCAGGTGTCACACATGAGCTGCCACAGGCTGACATAAAAATTACACAGGGGTGTACTGCTGTCCGCTTGGATCATTAAAAAATCATTAATGGCCTTTCTCTGTTCATAGAGTCGGTCCAACATATGGAGGCATAGGCAACCTTGCATAGCCGCCTATGTTGGGGGGGGGGGGCGTTCTGCCACTGCAGCTCAAGGACAGTGTGTTTGGCTTTGTAGGAATGGAAGAAGTGTATGCACAGTTTCCTGGCCATTTTTAGAATGTCTTGAAGATGGGTGGTAGACTTAAGGAACCTTTTGACAACCAGATTGAACACGTGCGCCATGCATGGCATATGGGTCATCCCTCCTCGGTGCAGTGTAGACACCAAGTTCCTTCCATTGTCTGTCACCATGGTTCCGATTTGCAGTTGCCACGGAGAAAGCCACATCGATTTCTTGGTGCATGACGCGGAGCAGTTCCTCCCCTGTGTGTCTTTGTTCGGCCAGGCAAACAAGGTGTAGAACTGCATGAAAACGCTGTGCCCTGAATATGTGGTATGATTGAGCAGTACTTGTGGAGGCTGAGATGGTGGTGGTGGAGGAGGAGGCGAACATTGGTGCAGGAGCAGCAGTTTGACAACGTGGAGGAGGAAGCAGGATTTCTTGTCCAAGATGTTGGTGTGGCTGGGCAGGAAGCACATTCACCCAGTGGGCCATAAAGGACATGTACTGGCCCTGACCGTAGTTACAGCTCCCCACATCCGCACTGCCATGCACCTTGGAAGAAACTCAAGGACTGGTCCACCTTCTGTTCTACATATTTGCGAAGGGCTGGTACTGCCTTTTTGGAAAATAAATTATGGCTTGGAACTCTCCGCCTAGGCTCGGCACAGGCAATTAGTTCTCTGAATGGTGCAGAGTCCACCACTTGAAAAGGGTGGGACTGCAGTACCAAAAACTTGGACAGGAGTACGGTCAGCTTCTACACCTTCGGATGGTTGGACACATACTGTTGTCTCTTGGCAATCACTTTGTTGAACGACTGCTGACTCCATGAGTGGCGAGGAGCAGGAGCATCTGGATCGGGAGATGATGGCAAAGACAAACAGCTTACTACGGCAAAGGTGGTGGAGCCTTGACTGGCTGAAATGGCATGTGTGCCACTGGGTGCTGCTGCTGTTGCTGCAGCGGCAGGATAGACCACAAAATTTGAGACACGTTTCTCCCAGGCCACTGGATGGTGATGCTGCATGTGTTGACGCAGGGCCGTGGTGCCAACGTTAGCTTCCTGGCCACGCTTCACTTTCTTCCCACAGATTCTACATATACAAATGTTCGGCTGCTCTCGTGTCTTAGCAAAAAACTGCCACACTGCTGAGCAGGTGATTTTACCGTCAACGTTCCTCACTGAATGACTACTACCGCCAATGCCTCGCTGAGGCCCTGTGCCTATACTTTCTTGGACCTATGAAGCAGGTTTTCTACCCCGTCGCCGTTTGGCTAACGACCTCGCACTGCTGCCACCTTGCTGACTCACGGCCACACTACCGACTTGCTGGCTGCGCTGCTACCTGATGCGCAAGCTGACACCCTCTTCTCTCGACGATGATGATGAAACCCTTGCTTTACTCAGCTCCCAAGTGCGATCGGCTACATCGTCATCGATTTGTGTCACTGCTATTCTCCTCAACGGTTTTAGTATGCAGAGCTTGTCTGCTTGCAACATAACCTCCCGAGCCACTCTCCACATCACTACTTTCCCGCCTACTGCAAGAAGCAGCGGATGTCTGCCCCACCTCTTCGCTGCAAGCAGCTGCTGACTGTCCGAGCAGGACAGAGACGGCTTGAAGACAGATGAGGGCCGCTGACCCGCTCCCGGGCCATGCCAACTAAGGGTTGTGTCTGACGTTCCCACCGACTCTTGGCTGGGGTTGTCAGATGTCATCTGGGAGGAAGTGGATGACCTAGTCAACCAATCAAGAACCCTTGGGTTGCTGGTCAACACACGGCCGCTAGATGACACTGGCAGTTCTGGTCTCACCGAGTGACCCCTGCTGCAAGGTCCCCTTACTGTGCTGTGACCTGTGCCTGCTCCAGGAACGTTTGTGTCACTGTCACTCGCATGTGAAGGGCCTGCCACCTCTCTGTCTGACATACTGTTTGATTAAAAAATTAAATATGAAATATCGTACAGAAAAACCAGATGTAAATTAGGCGTATAGAGGACAATAAAGTAAAGACACCCTGTATTTTTGTCCAAATTACCGCACAATCAAAAAGTTAGATTAAGCCTTGTGTATGAAATATTGTACAGAAAAACCAGATGTAAATTAGGCAAATAGAGGACCAAAAAATAAAGACATGGTGTACTTTAGTCCAAATTACCACACAATCAAGAAGTTCAATTAAGCCTTGGGTATTAAATACCCTACAGAACAACAAGATGTAATTGAGTCATATATGCGACAGAAGTACACCCACCCTGAACTTTATGGAGAATACCCCACAAACTACAAGAAAATAATAACGCTGGTTAAATAACAAGTGTGCAAATGACACACACTTGTGATGGTCTTTTCCCCCATTCGCTGATAAAACGAGTTTTTTTTATCATGAGTGCAATATAGTGCAGCAGCAGATAGATAATAATGCTGCTTGAGTAACAAGTGTGCAAATGACACACACTTGTAATGGTCTTTCCCCCAGTCGCTGATAAAACAAATTTGTTTTACAATATAGTGCAGCAGCAGCAAGATGCTTATGACAGGACACACAGTGGGAAGTGTGAGGATTTAAGATGACGCCCGTATTTTTAGGGCTGTGACGTCACAGAAGCCCACCAGTTGCTAATTGGCTTCATGTCTGCACATGTCATTGAGGGTGTTCCTTTCTTCCTCCCAGAGTTCTCTGCCCCATGTAACGGCATGTGCTCGCGGTAATTTTTCCAATAAAAAAGACGCCTCGTTCCCGTGAAGCACCCTAAACTTCGGCTTCATGCAGAACCGAAGTTTTCCTGAAATTCTAAATGAATTCCATTTGTTACAATCGATTCGCCCATCTCTAATTGCGATACTATTTGTGCAAGACGACCGACAAAGATTCTTGACCACACCACCAGGCACAGGCATCATCATCTTACACAGGGCCGTTCCTAGGCTAAATTGCACTCAGGTCGAGGTGAAGAAATTTAACCCCCCCATTCACGTAATGCGCCACAATGAAACACAGTGCATCACCATCAACCAAATCTAAAATATACAACAAGCTTTACCACAATGTGCTATGTATAAAACTACTAAATAATAGTCATACAGCTACCAAATTACACCGCTACACCAACCAGAATCCCAGACTAATAGTACCAATGTCCTACTAAGACCACATATCACCAGCACATAGTGACCGAATACTGTGACACCGTGACCACATAGTGACCGAATAATACTGTCACACCATGACCACATATCACCAGCACATAGTGACCGAATAATACAAACTGACCATTATGGAATGCAAACCATTATACTACAACTAATATTACCGGCATACAGTGACCATACAGTGTTGGATACCAGTTTTACACAGGCTCTGCAGACATATAAATGATTACAGTAAAGTTATATCTAGTGACTCACGGGAGACGTCTCTGAAGAGTTGTTCTCTTTCTCTTCTTCTTCTCCATCTGTCCCACTCCGCCATGACATATTTTCCCGGCCTTGACTGTTCACTGTAGAATATACAAAACAAACATCTTAGACTCCTCACTTTATCAGCACTAGATGCCCCTGTAGCCAGTAGATGCCCCTGTAGCCAGGTGATGCCCATGTAGCCAGTAGATGCCGCCCTGTAGCCAGTAGATGCCTCTCTGTAGCCAGTAGATGCCCACCTGTAGCCAGTAGATGCCCCCCTGTAGCCAGTAGATTCCCCGTGTAGCCAGTAGATGCCCCCTGTAGCCAGTAGATGCCCCCCTGTAGCCAGTAGATGCCCCCCTGTAGCCAGTACAAGCCCCCCATGTAGCCAGTACATGCCCCAAGTAGCCAGTAGATACCCCCAGCAGCCAGAAGATGCCCCCTTGTAGCCAGTAGATACCCCGCTGTAGCCAGTAGATGCCCCCCTGTAGCCAGTAGATGCCCCCTTGTAGCCAGTAGATGCCCCCCTGTAGCCAGTGGATGCCCCCCTGTAGCCAGTAGATGTCTCCATACCCAGGTAGTAGCTAATTATAAAATAAAAAAAATTACTCATCTGACCATGATCCCCGCGTCCAGCTCTGGGAGCTGCTGAGCAGTGTAAGTGGCGTGATGTTATCACGCTGCTTACGCTGTCACGCAGCTCCCAGGGATCTACTCGGCCGGCAGAGCGGACGACCGAGCAGATACCAGCATCACAGGGGTGCGGTGAAGGCCGTGCGCCCCCTGCGATGCTGAGACATCCTGGGGAGAAGGCAGGACGGTAACGATCCGTCCTGCCTCCTCCCTGTACCAGCAGCTGCAAAGCGAGTGTGTGCAGCTGCTGAGTGACTCTGCGCGGTTGTTATAAAACGGCCGCGCAGAGCAAGGGGGCTAATCTCCGGGCGGGCGAGGTGGGCAGCGCCCCCCTGGGGTGAGTGGAGCCTCGGCGCCCCGGGCGAGCGCCCGCCCCTAGGAACGGCCTTGATCTTACATGGACCAAGAAGCAACTACGCTGGACGAGAGACCGTTGGTTATCAGTGCTGCTCAGTGATGAAAGTTGATTCAAGCTGAGCAGAAATGATATTCACCATCAATGCTGGAGAAGAGAGCACTATGCATCAGTCAGGTCAGGCATGTAGACTTCACTGATGTAAATGGTTACGAATAGTCTGACGGTACACTTAGTTGCCTTTCACTTAAACATGCCTGGAGTTGTGTGACATACTTCATCCGCTTCTGCAGGGCATTGTTTACAATGAAGCAGTCATCAGTGTATGATGTAACCAAAGAACAGCCACTTCTTTGCCATTCTGTGACTCTTACAGTCTCTCTGTATCTCTGTTGGAACTTGCAGATGACACTTTGTGACACAATAAGCTCACTGCCCAATTCTGGCAGAGAGCATCCTGCTTGAAGCCTCACAATTGCGAGGTACTGTTGATCAATTGTAAAGTGTTGGCTTGGTCTCTTGATGTCAAAATGTGAACAGCATGATGAGGAGGACCAATTAAATCCCAATTCAAATTAATCTCCTAAATGTATTTGGTGATTCATGGACACCTGTTGTGAATTTTGCCAATAAGCTCCTTGTTAGAGACCAGCAAGTTGTGCAAAAAAACTGAAACATTGAGCAGTTGGATATGTGCATTCCAAAGTTAAGAGATGGTTTCATTTAGTTAATTTAAAAAAAAAAAAAAAAAAATGTTTATGTTCATCCTAAAATATCAACCAAAAAAGTCTAACCTTTTGTAATTAGTGTATATATGAGCCGCCAAATCTATATACATATATATATATATATATATATATATATATATATATATATATATATATACACACACACACATATATACATATGCATACACACATATCTATATATGTGGAACCTTTTCCCTATTCGGTTATGGCTGGGGAAGAAGATGAACCCGATGAGGGGGTATCCTCGGAGGGTCAGAGCAGTCCAGAGCCCCCTAGATGCCTGATCTTGAGGTGCGAAAGGACCAGTTCGGGCGCGGAGCAGTTAAAAGATCCTACCCTTGCCAAAGCCCGGGAAAACGTTAAAATGGTTGACGATAACCTGGACGATAACCTGGACACCAGACTTTCCTTCCCTACATGGCTGTAAGACGGGACTTGATGTACCAAGTGGTAAAAAGGGGAGAAGAGCTGGTGGAGCAACTGGTACTAGAGCTGGCCCACGGTCACCTATTGGGAGGGCATTTAGGAGTCGAAAAAACTACCGAGAGAATACTTCAACGGTTCTTTTGGCCGGGCCTTCATAAGGATGTGAGAGATTGTGAATCCTGCCTGGATGACCCTTGGCCCCTGGGACTGCTTTTTCGTAGCCCTCTGTTCCCCTCCCAATTTTTGAGGGGCCTTTCGAGAGAATAGCCTTTTGGTGGGCCCTATTGTAAAGTCTGTGGGAACCAGCATTTCCCGTGATCGGATATGCCAAAAGGTCCCAAAAGCTTCCCCTTGGTAACAATCATCCAAGGAATTTACAAGCAGTGGTGCAGTTTTTTGCGGGGGGGGTTACCAAAGGGAGATACTTACGATCGGGTACCCCCTTTAGCCCCGGGTCATAAAGGAGTGTTAAATTTTTCCCAAGTAAAACAACTGCTTCCTCTGTCTACCTCCGCAGACGAGGATGGTGAGAGAGTTTAATAAAACCCTCAAAAGCCATTTTAAGGGAAAGGTGGTGGACAAAGATGGAAAAACGGGATTTCCCTGCCCCCCTATGTCTTTTTTGCTATCCGTGAGGTACCTCAACCCCCACAGGGTATTCCCCATTTGATTTTACTGTCGGTCTCACCTTAGGGGCCTTCTAGACATAGCAAAAGAAGCCTGGGGGGAAAGAAGCAACCCTAAGGGGTTCATTTAAAACCCTGGCACAAATGCAGGAGCAAAAAGTGGCCCTTTGCGATTGTACAAAACTAGGTCAGGCTCAGGGGCCAACAAAGGGTTTTATTAAAACCTAGTTCCGAAAACGTACTTTGACCGGGGGGAAACCGGGTTTTTGGTACTCACCCCACGTCGAGGCAAGTTCCTAGTCAAGTGGCAAGGGCCCTTTGAGATATTCGAAAAAATATATGAGGTGAACTACAAGATCCGTCAGCCAGGAGAAGGCCCCGAGCAGTGTACCCCATTTCTTTAAAGCCCTGGAAGATCGACTGTCACTTTTCGGGGCCCAAAACCTCATCCGCACCCGAGACTAGGCCCCGAGGAACCTTGTTGCCCGAGGTAAAGGTAGCTGACTCCATGTCCAATACGCAAAAGGCCGAAGTACAAGTGTTCCTTTTAAAAACAGAAGGTTCTTCTTGGATAACCCTGGTCGTACCTCCCTCATTAAACATGACATCATTACCGAACCAGGGGAAAGTGTTAAGCTAAGACCCTACGAATCCCGAGGCCAGGGGGGGGTTTTTTCGGGGGAAGTGAGGAAAATTCTGGAATTGGGTAATGAGGATCCCCAGCCAGTGGGGCCATCCCGAGTTGTCTTTCCCCAAACCAGATGGGAGCTTGAGGGTTTTTTCAAAGAGTTTCCGAAGCTAAATGCCATTCCCAAAATTTGACACTTCCCCCTGCCACGGGGGGTGAGCCTCTTGACGACTTGGCAAAGCACGGTAATTTTTTCCCTGACCTAAAAAAGGGTCTAGCAAAACCCTCTGACCGTTAGGCCAAAAAAAATCTGCCCCTTTTCCACTCCCTGGTTTGTTTCCTTTTACGTATTGCCGTTTGGGTTGCTTGGGGGCACTGGCCCCTTTCCCGAGGGGTTTGGATGGGGGTTTAATCCCACAGTCAGTATGCCCCCGCCATTTGGGTGATATATTTATCCAAAGTCCAGATTGGGAGTCCCATCTGCCGCAGTGCAGGCGGTTATTAATTTTTTATGAGGCACGATTCACAGCCACCAAAAAAAGTGCACCATTGGGCTAGAGGGGGGCCAAGTAAATGGGGTAAATAAGGG
>JAODAL010055099.1:0-24193 GCA_025379985.1 Phyllomedusa bahiana
CCTCGATACCCTCTGCCACTCCCCGCCAATCCCTTCACTGGCTTCCCATTCCCCAGCGAATCCAGTTCAATTACACCTTGACCTACAAGGCTCTCCATGACCTCTCCCTCCATACATCTCTGTTTAATCTCCAGATATCTCCCGTCACGCAACCTCCGCTCTCCAGGCCCTTCTTCTCTGCTCTCCCCTTATCAGCTCCTCCCACAACCGTCTCCAAGACTTCTCCCGTGCTTCACCCACACTCTGGAACTCACTGCCCCAACACATCAGACTCTCCCCCCTCTCACCAGCCCTCAAAAGCAACCTGAAAACCCATCTCTTCAGGATTGCCTCCCAACCCAAACCCAATAACCCTGCTGTCACTACACTACCACAACCATGTCGCCCCTCACCTTGTCTCTTCCCACCTTCCTTTTAGAGTTTTAAAGCCCTCACGGGCAGGGACCTCTCTCCTTCTGTACCAGTTGTTAGTTAGTAACTTGTCACCTTGTACTTGTTTGACCTATGTTATGTATGAAACCTGAATGTACAGCGCTCTGGAACCAAGGGCGCTCAAAAAAAATAATAATAATAATAATAATAATTCTGCCTTATTTTGAAAGCGTGTGGAAGCCTAGTTTATGTCTCCCGTGTACCGAACCCCTTGCTACTTTTTTCCGTCCGTGAACCTTTGCTGCGTGTCCTGACCTTCCTGCCTTTCTCCGACTTCGAGCTAGTCCGACGATTTGGTACCTCGCTGCACCTTGACTGCCTCCACAAGCTAGTCGCGTCAGGGGTATTGTCCTGATGGAATCCCGCAGCAGCAAGCCCATCCTGCCTTGAGGCGGGCTCTGGTGAATACCGGGACCTACTTAGATTCCGCTCTCTGGCGTGGCTTATACCATCGCTTGCGGGGGTCCGGTGGATCCACTACCTGCTGCCGTTACAGTAAGATTCCGCCATGGATCCCGCCAAGGTGCCGTTGCCCAGTGTGGCGGATCTTACAAGCATCGCTGCCCAGCAGTCCCAGCAACTGCCCAACAGACACAACACCTGGACCAGCTTACCGCCATGATGCAGTAGCTCATTGTCACCCAGCAGCAGTCTCCACCACCTCCCATGGTTGTTCCCACTCTGGCGGCTCCGCTGGCCTCTGTGGGCCCCACGCTCCGTTTGTCACTGCCAGCCAAGTTCGACGGAGACCCAAAGCTCTGCATGGGGTTCATCACCCAGTGTTCCTGACCGAACGTTCCAAGGTGGCGTTTGTGGTTAGTCTGCTCTCCGGGAAGGCCCTGGCATGGGCCACACCTCTCTGGGACAGGAGCGACCCGGTGATGACTGATCTACAGGCTTTCCTCAAGGAATTCCGCAGTGTATTCGAGTAACCTGCGTGAGCGTCATCTGCCGAAACAGTCCTCCTAAACATGCGCCAAGGGGATTCCTTGGCGCATGGTGGGAGACTATGCGGTTCAGTACCACACCTTAGCCTCAGAATTGACCTGGAATGAGTCCGCCGTATGCGCCACCTTCAAGAAGGGCCTCTCCAGTAGGGTTAAGAATACGCTGGCTGCAAGAGACATCCCGTCTTCCCTAAGCATCCACTCGCATCCACGTGCGGTTCGCTGAAAGACAAGAGGAGCTTCGACGAGAACGTGATGTAGCTAGACCACATCGATTTCCTTGATTGGCTCCTGTGTTTCAGAGGCCCCCTATGCAACTTCTACCAACTCCCAGTGAGGAACCTATGCAGGTCGACCGAGTTCAACTCTCCGAGCAAGAACTGGCACAACGTCGGTTGGAGAACCTGTGCTTATACTGTGCCAGCCCAGAGCATTTCCGGAGGAATTGTCCCCAACGTCCCAAGCGTCTGGGAAACGCCCGCACCTAGGTTCCGTGGGAGAGGCGTCCCTAGGTGCAAGTTCCTCCTCTCCACACCTGACGATGCCGGTACGAGTCGTAACCGATGCTGGACTCACGTTCCAGGTTCCAGCTTTTCTGGGCTTGGGCTCTGCCGGGAACTTTATCCACCACTCTCTAGTGTCGCAGTGTCGCACCCGATGGTCCGCCTGGAAAAGCTATTGGTGATCTCCTCGGTCAGTGGAGAGCTCCTAAGTGATGCTGTACAGTTCGCTACCAAGCCATTGTCTCTCCATGTGGGGGTTCTGAATAAAGAGAAGATCACATTCTACGTGTTGCCCCGCTCCTCCTCGGCGATTCTGCTGGGGCTTCCATGGCTGTGGCTCCACTCCCCAACGCTCGATTGGACGTCTGGGGAGATTACCCGCTGGGGTTCAGACTGCCTGAGCCGTTGTCTCGTGGCACCTCGCCCGGTGCTTTCCGGCTCTCCACCGGTGCCCGTGAGCCATTGCCTAGTCTACCGGCCGAATACCAGGATTTTGCTGAAATCTTCTCGGAGAAACAAGCTGATCAACCTGCTGCCCGGTACCAGTCCTCCCTGAGGTAGGGTCTATCCCTTGTCCGTACCTGAGACCCAAGCCATGTCCGACTAAATACGGGAAAATCTCCAGAAGGGGTTTATTTGTAAATCTTCCTCTCCCGCAGTTGTGGGATTCTTCTTCGTGGAAAAGAACGGCGGCTCCTTGCGGCCCTGTATCGATTATCGGGTTCTTAATAAGATTACAGTAAATAATCAATACCCTTTACCCGTGATCACGGAACTATTTGATCGCCTACGAGGTGCAAAGATCTTCTCCAAGTTGGTTTTTGCGGGGAGCCTGAAATTTCACGTTCTTTTCCCCATGAGGGGGATGAATGGAATATGGTTCTTTAATACAAGGGACGGGCATTTCGAGTACTTGGTTATACCTTTTGGGCTGTGTAACGCTCCAGCAGTATTCTAGGAGTCCGTGAACGACATATTCAGGGATCTCCTCTATACCTGTGTCGTGATTTACCTGGATGACATCTTGGTGTACTCGCCCAATCTGGAGACTCATCATGTCCACGTTCGCCAGGTACTGAGGCGCCTTCGAGCAAACCGCCTTTACGCCAAGCTGGAAAAGTGCCTTTTTCACCAAACAAGCCGTCCATTTCTGGGCTACATCATCTCAGACAAAGGATTGCAGATGGACCCAGTGAAATTGTCAGCTGTTTTGCATTGGCCACGGCCAGTTGGCCTTCGGGCCATACAACGCTTCCTAGGTTTTTGTAATTACTATTGGCAGTACATCCCCCACTTTTCCACATTGCTGGCTCCAATTGTAGCCCTCACTAAGAAGAACTCCAACCCTCGGCGTTGGCCACCTGAGGCCGAGGAAGCATTCACGAAATTGAAAGCCGCTTTCGCCTCTGCGCCTATTCTGTCCCGACTGGACACTGAGAGGCTGTTTTCGCTCGAAGTGGATGCCTCTTCTGTTGGGGTTGGGGCAGTCCTCACGCAAAAGGGGACTAAGGGCAAAACAGTCATTTGCTGCTTCTATTCCAAGACATTCTCGCCGGCGGAAAGGAATTACACAATTGGGGACCGGAGTTGCTGGCCATCAAACTGGCATTGGGGGAATGGCGTTACCGTCTGGAAGGTGCTCGGCATCCCATCAGTATCTATTCTGACCATAAGAACCGCCAGTATCTCCAGACAGCCCAGCGAAATAAACCACGCCACGCCAGGTGGTCTCTCTTCTTTTCCTGGTTTAACTTCCAGATCCGACCCGCAGAAAAGGATGTCAAAGCCGATGCCCTCTCACGTGCCTCCAATGTGGTTGGAGAAGAAGCTGTTCCAAAGCAGATAATACCCCCTGAGTGCCTTGTCTCCGCAGCTCCTGTGGACCTCCAGGATGTTTCACTGGGGAAGACGTGCGTGCGCTCCGCGTTTCGCAAGATAATTTTTAAGTGGGGACATTGTTCACTAGTGGCCAGACATCCTGGTGCTCGTAACATGTTTCTCCTTATCTCTCAGTTCTATTGGTGGCCGGACCTCGCTAAAGACGTCAGGGAATTTGTTGAGTCCTGCATCAACAAGACACCTCTTCACAAATCGGCTGGACTCTTGCAACCCCTGCCCATTCCTACTTATCCTTGGTCTCATGTGACAATGGACTTCATAACCTATCTCCCCCCGTCATCTGGTAATACCGTCATCTGGATGGTCACTGATCTGTTTTCGAACAGAGCCCAGTGCGTTCCGTTGCCAGGCTTACCTTCTTGGCCGTGCGTGGCCACGTTGTTTTTGCAGCACACCTTCGGGTTGGACGGGCTACCCCTGCATATCGTCTCGGATTGGGGGGTACAGTTTGTTTCTAAATTTTGGCGGACCCTCTGTTCTCAGCTGCAGGTGAATCTGGATTTCTCCTCGGCCTACCATCCACAGACAAATGGTCAGGTAGAAAGAGTCAACCAGGTCCTGGGAAATTACTTTCGCCACCTCATCTCGGCCCGTCAGGATGACTGGTCCAGCCTGCCTCCGTGGGCTGAATTTTCTTACAATTCCCTAGACTCGGAGTCAGCGGGTGCCTCTCCTTTGTACATTGTGTATGACAATCACCCTCGCCCACCACTCCAGCTGGCATCCCTGTCTGAGGTTCCTGCAGCGGATGCTTTGGTCCAAGACATGGAAGCCATTTGGAACCAGACACACCAGTCCCTGCTTCGGCGTGCATGAAGACTCAGGCACACAAGAGAAGGAGGCCTCCTCCAGTTTTTTCCCCGGGTGACAAGGTGTGGTTGTCGGCCAGATATGTCCGCCTCAAGATCCCTAGTTACAAACTGAGACCCCGCTATGTAGAACCATTTGAAGTGCTCAAACGCATAAACCCGGTGGCCTGTAAACTCCGGTTCCCGCCTTCTATGCGCATCCCGAACTCCTTCCATGTCTCCCTATTGAAACCTCTGGTCCTGAATTGCTTTTCTCGGAAGGTGGTCCCTCCATGCCTTGAAGCTGACGCTACCAATGTCTTTTTGGTTAAGGAGATCCTGGATATGAAGTCAATCAGAAGGAGACGGCATTTCCTCTTTGATTGGAAGGGGTTCGGACCAGAAGAAAGGTCATGGGAGCCGGAGGATAACATTCTGGACCCTGAGTTAGTGCGGAAGTTCCTCCAGGCCAGAAAAAGGGGGAGGCCAAAGAGGGGGCGGTACTGTCACGAATGGCGCCGCAGCCTGTGGGGCAGGCTGCGGGCGCATCCGTGTTCCTGCTTGCTCCCCTTCTCCGGGAGTGAGTGGCCCCGAGTCCTCTTGCCGGCCGCTGACCCTATATAACGGTTCCACCTCCAACAGCTCTCTGCCGGATCTTTAGTGCGTTCTGCCTATGGTGAAAGTGTGTGGAAGCCTAGTTTACGTCTCCCGTGTACCGAACCCCTTGCTACGTTTTTCCATTCGCGAACCTTTGCTGCCTGTCCCGACCGCCCCGGCTGTCTCTGACTTCGAGCTAACTGCAACTCGGCTGCCTCCGCAAGCTAGTCGCATCATGGGTAGCACCACAGCAAGTCCATTCTGCCTTGCTGCGGGCTCTGGTGAATACCGGGACCCACTTAGACTCCGCTCCCTGGCATGGCTTGTACCATTGCTTGCGGGGGTTCGGTGGAAATCTCCTAGCAGCTGTTCTCAGTGAAGCCACTGTATCCGTTTTGGTGCTGTTCTGGCACTTCCAAATGATTAGTATATGGGGCTGCGGTCTTTTGCGGCTCCTGATTATCCCCCCTGTAACACAATTGTGAGGCGCTGCTCAGGGGCTGCCATGATAGTATGGAAAATTGATGCAAGTGTAGCTCCAGCACTCGTACTGAGGTAATCCAAATTATCCAGAATTACGCGTTTCGTTATGATTAAGAGCCAGCCATTGGGCTCGAAACGCGTAAATTGGCTATGGATTGATGTTTTTAACCATGTCTTTTAAGTGGTTTCAATAAATATATGTCTTTTATAACACTTCTGGATAATTTGGATTACCTCAGTACGAGTGCTGGAGCTACACTTGCATCCATTTTCCTGTTGTTTGGGACTCCTACAGCCGGGCGTCCAACTCCCTTGTGCACCGTGCGAAAAGGTTCCTCTAAGCGGACACCAACTACAAGCGAACTAGAAACTGGTGAGCGTTACCTATTTGCTCTACTACTTTTTGCCATGATAGTATACCTATTACACCCTGCCATTGTCAGGGGAAAATACTTGATTAATAAAATGCCTGTATACAGCAGTACGTCAGTACTGGCTTACATAGGACAAGCATGTTCATGTCAACGAGGGAGACTAAGGGCCACACGAATGAAAACTCTCTAGGTCTAAAACTTTCTTTGGTGCCTATATCAACCAGAGTTCATTTCATACTGTGATTGAAAGAATGAAAGGTTAGGGGGGGCTCTTATTGGTTGCTATGGGCAACAAGGAAAGTCTTAGACCGTTTTCATACATGTCCCCTGTAGGGGGTCAGCACAAAGGCAGGCACGTGAGCAGGTTGTCAGTTCACAGAAAATAAAGGTTTATTGGAAGTCCATAAACTTGTAACACAAAAATACAGCTTCTCTTCAGGTCCTAAGGGCCTACACAGCCTCACAGTTTGGCAGCACACAGCTTCTGATTTCAGGTCCAGAAGCATCCCTCCTGATGACCTGAACCTTTTATCTGGCTGGTAAGGCCTGGGCTGGAGTATTGGAGTGACCGTCCCACCCAGGCTCTTGGGGCGCTCTATAAAAAACCCGACCTGGACTACAAACAGAAAAACTGCTCAGCAGCAATAATTGTTGCTGGCACCATAGAAGTGGGTTTTTTATATCACAGAGGCCAGCCACCTCGGTGATAAATACCTCCTGTCTATGACAGTACCTCTGACCCTTCTATATACCCCCCCACCCCTCTGTCCAAAGCCGAGGGGTTGGGCATCTTCTGCTACCATACAATGTACCCTCGAAAGGGCATCTGCATTGCCATGCATTTTGCCTGGCCTGTGTTCCACTGAGAACCTGAAATCTTGTAAGGCTAAGAACCACCGAGTTACTCGAGCATTGTTCCCCTTTCTCTCCCGCATCCATGTCAAGGGAGCGTGGTCCGATACTAACTTGAACTTCCTTCGTAACAGGTAGTATCGCAGGGAGTCTAAGGCCCACTTGATTGCTGTAACGGATGAGTGGGTAGTGGATCCTCTGGACTGCCGCAAGTGGTGGTACAGGCCACACCAGGGAGCGGAGTCTAAGCGGGTCCCAGTATTCACCAGAGCCCGCCGCAAAGCGGGATGGACTTGCTGCGACGGGATTCCACCAGGTCGCTACCCCTGAAGTGGTGAGCTTGCGGAGGCAGCCGAGGTGCAGCGTGGTACCAAGACATCGGGAAAACTCGTAGTCAGGGCCAGGAAGACAGGTCAGGACAGGCGGCGAAGGTTCGAGGTCGGTAAACGGAAACTAAAGGTTCGGTACATGGAGATCAGGAACGAGGCAAAGGAACGCTTTCTGAAGAGGCATATAGCACTAAAGATCCAGCGGGGAATGGACGGAAGTGACTGGGATATATAAGGACAGCGCCTGGCAATTAGCCAATTACCGGCACGCTGGCCCTTTAAATTTCAAAGAACCGGCGCGTGCGCGCACCAGCCAGCAGGAGGATGCAGACGGACAGGAGTGCAGTTGGGTGAGTATAGGTGTGTTGGGGAGCGAGTGCGCCCGCAGTCCGATACACGGACCGCGGCGCCATTCACCCCGGTGTCGGGGTAGACACAGGGTTGCGAATGCACCCGCAGCCTGACTTGTGGGCTGCGGCGCCATTCGTAACAGTACCCCCCCCCCCCCCCTTTGGCTTCCGCCTCTTTCTGGCCCGTAGGAACTTCTGCACCAACCACTGGCAAGTTTTGTTTCCAGCCCCAAGACCTCTTTTCGGCCCCGAATCCCTTCCGCGATAAGAAAATGCCGTTTTTCCCTGATGTTTTTCACATCCAGGATTTTTTTCACAGCGAGATGTTGGGGGATCAGCTTGGGAAGACGGGGGGGCAATCTTCTGGGAAAATGGTTCGGCCCACGGGTTTTAACAGGAGACATGAAAGGATTTGGAAACGCATGGTGGGGGGGACCCGGGAGCTTGTAGGCAAGGGGTTGATCGCTTGAGTACCTCAAACAGCCCTACTAAGGGACCTTCAGGTGCAGATGCTCGAGAGGGGTGGCGTTTTGGGGTCCCAATGGTCAGCTATCCCGGACCAAAGATCAGTCCGGGAAACCTTGGATGGAGAAGCAACGGGGGGGAGGGCGCAGAGCGGGCCCATCCGATGAAAAAAGGGGAAAAAGCAACGAGGACTCCAAATCCAGAGAGTTTACAAAAAAACTCTCCCCAAGGAAGTAAAGGGCCCAGTCATCCGTCGGCCGAGACACAGTGGCGCAAATGCCCCCGGACCTGATTCTCTTTCCCAAAATTGTCCATTCGTCGTGGATGGTAGGCAAGGAGAAACCCAGGTTCCCCTGAAAATGGAGCGAGGGCCGCCAGAACCGGGAAAACTAACGGGGACCCCGATCCGAGACAATAGCGGGGGGAGTCCGTGCAGACAAAAAAATATGTAGAAAAAACAGGTTGGCCAAACGGGGAGAGATGGTAAACCGGGAAAAGGGGACAAAATGCGCCATCTTTGAAAAACGGTCCGTAAACCCCCCAGTGAAAAGGTTCCCCAAGGGGGGGGGGAGGTCATGAAAAAGTCGACCGCCCATGAGCCAAGGAGTCCGGGGGTTGGGCAGAGGTTGTAGAAAACCCCCGGGGTTTGTGGGGGGGGGTCTTGTAGGGTCACAAGTAACGCAGGTCTTCATGCTTTCCCTGTGTCCTTCGAATCCGGCCACCATAAAAACGGGGATCAGGGGAAAATGACTTCGAGCACCTGGGTGACCGGCCATAGGAGCAATGTTCCATTTCAAAATTTTCCTGCAGGGGCAGGAGGAATTGTTTCCCTGGAGGAAACCCCGGGTCCCCGGATGCGAGATCGGCTTTGGGGAGAAATTTTGTTGTGGGACAACCCCCTCTCCCATACATGGAGGCACGGGAGAGAGCGCCCGGCCTTGACGTTCTTCTTTCAGATCGAAAGTGTATCTGGAAGTCGAAGGGGAAAAAAGAAGTGGGACCACTGGCTTGGCGCAGATTGAGTCTTGGGCCGTTTGGGAGGCTGGAGTTTTTTTATGGTGGGAAAAAATTGGGGAGGGGTCTGTGCCCTTTCCCCGGATACTCCATTCCTCCAAAGCCAGCTTGAGGCCCAGCAACTCCGGCCGATGGTGTAATTCTTCCCCCCCGGGGAGAAGTCTTGGAAAAGAAGCCACGGCCAGGAGGCTTACTTTCCCCCCGGGGGGGGGAAAGGGTGGCTTCTCGGTGTCAGGTCATAATGGGTGCGGAGGGTAAAATGCTTTTTGTTTAAAGGGAAACCCCCTTTGGCCTCGGCGGCCACGCCTGGGGTTTGGGTTCTTCATAGTAGTGCTACAATAGGGCCACCAGTGTAGAGTAATGTGGGTGAATTGCCCATAATTAAAAGAAACCCAGAAAGCACTGTATGGCCCTAAGGCCTAACCGGGCCTAGGCCATTGCAGAATGGCAGACATTTTGGGAGGGTCCCTTGCAACCCCTTTGGGCCGAAGATTAAAACCCAAAAAACGGAAAATGGTCTGGTGGAAAAGACATTTTTAATTTGGCATAGGGTGGTTGCACTTAGTGTTCAGACCTGGCGACATGGTGCATAAGTCCCAAATTGGGAGAGAACACCCAAAAAATCATCCCGGAAAAACCCCGACACAGGTTAAGAGGGGGTCCCTGAATATTCGTTCACAAATCCTGGAAGACGCTGGGGCGTTTGCACAGCTAAAGGGCATGACCAGGTTTTCGAAATGCCCACCCGTGTGTTAAAGGCAGTATTCCACTCATCCCCCCCTCGGATGCGGATGAGGTTGTAGGCCCCCCCCAAATCCCAAATTGGAGAAAACTTTTTCTCTTTGAAAACCGTCAAATAGCCTGTGATCAATGGAAAGGTATCGGTTCTTCACAGGATTTTGTTGGTCCCTGATAATCGATACAAGGGCCGAGGGGGCCCTCTTTCTTCCACAAAGAAAAATCCCCCACCCGGGCCGGGGAGGGGAAATTGCGTAGAACCCCCCTTTAAGGTTCTCCTGAATACAGGCGACAGGCTTGGGGGTTTTGGACAGACAGAGAATAGACCCTGCCCCCGGGAGGGTGGTTCCAAGCAGCAAGTCAAAGGGCAGTGTACAGCCCGGGGAGGAGGAAAAGGGTTCCCCTTGTTTTTCAGAGAAAAGTCAGCGAAGCCTGATACGTGTGGGTGTCAAGAAAAGGTTTGTGAAACCCCGGGGAAGGTGGGAAACCAGGAAGGCCACCAACACGGTTCATGAGTCCCGGTCCCGTGAAGGACCCTCCCGTCTTTTAATCAAGCATAGGGGCTGGGCTTCGCCCGGAAAACCCCAAAAGAATCGCCCACAAAGACCGGGAAGCACGAAAACTCGATCCTCCTTAGCAGGGCCCCCACCCCGAAAAGTCCCGGTTTGGGGGAATACAAGATGGAGTCACCAGGAGCACCCATTGACCCAGGAGACACCCGCGGCTTCTCCAGGCGTACCGGGAGGCGATTTTTGCATCACCGGAGGTGTAATGAAGTCCCAGCAGAATCGGAATCCAAGAAAGTGGGGCTGAAACGAGGTCCTTGTCGTCCGACCTGTAATGGCTATTGGCGTGGAGAGGGGGGAAATTTTCACCTAGATGGAGCCCTACACGAAGCCTGAACGGGCGGTTTTCCCACCCCTTTGGGGTGAGGGATAGCCCCCAAGGGAAATGCGGGGATGGCGCATACGGCACCATTTTCTTCCCCCAGCCTTTAAGCTCTTGCCGGGATATTTGGGTCTGTGACCGCATGGTTTTTTTCCCCGGAGCTGGGGAAGTGGCACAGGGGGCTCTGGAACGCCCGGGCCCGGGGGGGAAGCCGAGGGCCGGACGGAGTCATTCCTGCGGGCTCCTTTCCCCCTCAGCGGGGATAGTCATTACGTGTGGCCAAATGGATCAGCTCGGACAGAGAAGACGGAGATCTCTCGCAGCCAGCGCATCCTTCACTCTACTGGAAAGGCTTTTTTTGAAGGTGGTGCATATGACCGCCTTTTTCCAGCTTAGTTCCGATGTCAGGGTGCGGAACTAGTCGGCATAATTCCCCCCGAGGAGTCCTTGGGGAGGTTCGGGGAGGGCTGTCTCGCGGGAAATCCCAAAGAAGCATTTTGCTTCTATATACATAAAAAAACTTTGATTTTTGGGTTCAATATTTTTGAAAAAAAAATGCTTAAGCTGCCCCGAATTTAAACGTGATTAGGTAGGGCGTCTTGCTATCTTTTGGCTTAAATGACCCAAAATTCGGGCCCTTCCGGGGTCAACCGACCTCCTTTTCCAAGAGAAAAAAAAAAAAAAAAAAGAAAAAAACCTGAGCTGCTTTTGAAGCCTTGAAGGGGTGTGGTGCAGAAACCAAATGGAGGCACCCCTTCCCCCAAAATTTGTTAAAAGCAATATACGCCAAATACAAGTATGATTCGCTTAAGCATTTTTTGATAAAAAAATTGTGCCCCCAAAAATCTAAAAGTTTTTTCTTGAGGATAGATAGCATAAATGTTCTTTAGGGATTTCCTGTAATGTTTTTCCCCTTTTTGCAGTTGTGTCCCGTGGTAGTGGTGTGCGTGTGTATTTTAATGTATATATATATATATATATATATTTATATTAATTTAATTTTATATATTTGTGTGGCCGCAGCCTGCCAGTGGACCCGGTTTGTAGCGTTTTTTAAAGAAATGTTTTTTTGTGCAGAACCCTATGTTGGATTTGGGTTTATTGTTTTAAAATCTATTTGGGGAGGAAAGGGGTCCCTCCATTTTGGTTTTCGGCACCACCCCCCACTTTACAGGTGTCATGAGTGCGCTTGCGGTTTTGGGTTTTTTTATTTTTTTCTTTTGGGATTGGAGGTGGGTTTGACCGTGGGGCCTGTTTTGGTTTATTGGAGGTAAAGATAGTAGGATGCCTTACCTGAGATCACGTTGAAAGTTGGGGGCGCTTAAGCATTTTTTAAAAAAAATATGTGAAAAAGAATCTCAAAGTTTTTTTCATTCTCAGGGGATGAAGATGGCAACCGCAGATTCTTTGAAGAACCCCTGTAGGTCTGCCGTAAGGACACTCCGCCCCAGGGGGGTAGCCCATCCCCAGGGCCTTCCGGAGAGCAGATGACCATAAATGCCCCTTGGAACGTTCGGGGGGTATGGTAGGCATGTCCACTGCATTGAACATTGGGTGTAAACTCCTGCAAGCTTGGGTCTCCTCAAAAATGGAAGGGGGGATGCCGAGTTTTGGGAACCCCAGGGGCCGCGGAACCGCCCGGCTGGGGGAAAACCCGGGGGAGGAGGTGGGGCTGCTGTTGGGTGGCATGACCCCGCTTCATCATGCGGTCAAGGTTCAGTTTTGCGCCGTTGTGCCAGTTGTGGCTGCTGGGGGCAATGGTCGTAAGGTCCTCCACATGGGCACGGCCTTGGTGGGTCCCTGGTGGTCTTATTATGGGGTGACGGGTAGTGGATCCTCTGGAATGTGCAAAATGGTGGGGCAGGGCCCCGCCCGGGGCGGAGTTAAGGGGTCCCGGTATTCCCGGGCCCGCCCCAAAACGGGGGATTGCAGCGGCGGGGTTCCCCAGGGCTCTACCCCTGCGGGTGAGTTGGGGGGCGGGAGGTGCGGGGTACCAGCGTCGGGAAAAAATCGTAGTCAGGGCCCCCGAGATAGGGCAGGAAGGGGCGAAGGTTCGAGGTGGTAAACGGAAAAACCCAAAAGGGTTTGGTACGGGGATCAGGAACGAGGCAAGGAGCGCTTTTAAGAGGCATATAGCACTAAAAATCCCGCGGGGAAAGGACGGAAGTGACTGGGATAATAGGGGCGGGGCCCCGGGAAAATTTGCCATTTTCCCCGGGGCGTGACCTTTAATTTTTAAGAACCAGCGCGCGCACCCTAAGGAGCGCGGCTGGTTGAGTACAGGTATGTTGGGGAGTGAGTGCGCCCGCAGCCCAATACACGGACCGCGGCGTGACTCGCCCCCGGTGTCAGGGTACACACAGGGTTGCGAATGCTATTCGTGACAATTGCTAGACACTCCTTTTTTATTATGGAATAATTCTTCTCACAGGGGGACAATTTTTAGCTGAGATAAACTACCGGGTGTTCTTCCCCATTAATCTCTTGGGACATGACAGCCCCCAGCACCACATCTGATGCATCCGTCTGAACGATGAACTCTCTAGAAAAGTCAGGGGCTACTAGCAGAGGCTGCTTACACAGGGCTAACTTCAGCTCCTGAAAAGCGTGTTCAGCTTCCGGGTACAACTTCACCATGGATTTTGTGCCTTTAGTAAGGTCAGTTAGGGGCACAGCAATTTCTGCGAAGTTCAGGACGAATCTCCTATAATAGCCAACGATCCCTAGGAATGTTTTGACCTGCTTTTTGGTAAGAGGACGTGGCCAATTCTTGATGGCCTCCACCTTGTTTATTTGTGGCTTTATCTCGCCCCTTCCTACTATATAGCCCAGGTACCTGGCTTTCTCCATCCCCATGGCACCCTTGCTATGGCTTACTGTAAACCCAGCCTCTTTAATACATCCAGAACTGCTTGGAGCTTATGCAGATGACTCTCCCAGTCTTGGCTATAGATGACTATGTCATCTAGATACATACCTCCAAACATTTAGAGATTGCAAAGAGGGACACATTAGGTCACGCCTCTAACCACACCCAAAGACATGACAGCACACCAGGACACGCCTTTAACCACACCCCACTTAACCATTATGCCCCCGCCCCCTTCAGCATACCAGCGCCAACACAACAGCAGCGTTACTGGGGTCTATAAAGGTGTAATTATATATAGTAATGCAATATATATATACAGAAATCCATACAAACAGCTGGAATGTTCTATGGATGATACCTCTATATAATGTTCCCATCAAAACAGTGAACCCAATGGATCCCATTATGAGTCAATGGCTTCTGCTGGGAGCTGGAGGTGTCCATTGTCTGACTGATCTGGCGCTGCTGGTATGGCTCCATTTAGATGAAAACCATGACAGCAGCTGGAAGAGTCTTATTAATTATAAGGTCCTACATCTCAGGTATATGGCTCCCTGTGCACCACTTGGAAACAGACTGCAGCATGGCGGGCTAAGTCCACAAAACGACTAAGCCAGCCCTGTTTTAGCACAGGTTACGCCCCACAAATGTTTTTATTTTTTTGACAGTTAGACAGGCAGGGAGTAATATCAGAGACAGGCCTTGATATAAACCAGGTGGAGCTTTGGGGCTGCCCCCCACGCAGGGTTTTTTCGGGGGTTTTTTTCAGACAGTTTGCGGTTTTGCAGACCGTCTGAAAAAAACGGCCGAAAATGAGGACAATGGGGCGCTATGGAAAACCGTGCAGCAGCCCCACTGCCCCCCATGCAACGGGATTTTTCTCCCCGGGGGGGCCCCCAAAGAACATTGGCAGACTTTCTTTGTCGGGTTTTCAACAGAACTGAACATTTCAATGTGAAGGGGGGGGGGCCATCGGGAGAAAAGCTCCCCCCCCCCCTCCCCCGCCCTGCGGACGCCATAAAACGGGACAAATACCGGTGGGATAAACCCCGGTATTTGTCTTCCGCCGTAAAAAGGGCCCTTTTAGCTATGTTCACACAGTTTAAAAGGGGAATAAGTCGTCCCAATTTTCGCCCCTATGCCTTATAGGGGGCAAAAATACCCCAGTCTTTAAGGGTAATCCACATTCTCATAGAGGGCTATGGATTTCTCTCCTCTCCTTGCTCGGGTAATCCGGCGGGGGGAAAAAGTGACAGTCTTTTATTCACGGCGGTACGGCCGGAAAAAAACATATCTATGGGCCGCGGGGGCCGCCCTCCCCCCCCCGGGGTTCCCGAAAGACAGCGTAAATTTCGGGGCCTACTTGCCCGCAATTAACCGTGGAACATAGCCTAAAAGGAGTGTTTTTTGTGCAACAGAATCACGGAAATGGAGAGGGGTACATAGAGCATAGAGTCATTTATCTGCAGGCAACATGGAGGGGTTTTGTGTACCAGCGCACAAATAGAATTGTAGTACATAACTGGGATTTAGTGCAGGTTGTACAGTACAGGAGAATTTTCTGCAAAAATTTACTGTACATTGCTGCACTAAATGCCCTCACATCATCTGCCTGCTACTATAGCTCATATACTGTGCTGCTGCTGAGGAGGGGACTTTACTAGTGCATCACACAGTATATTACATATAGTAGCAGGCAGATGTCTGATAAGGTGGAATAAGTGCAGCCCAGTACAGTATATTATGCTGCACTAAACCTCCCTCATCATCTGCTGCTGCTATACTCATATGCTGTGCTGCTGCTGCTGCTGCTGATGATGATGGTGGTGGTTTAGAGCAGCACAGAGTATATACCAATTATAGTAGCAGTCAAGTGCCTGCTACTATACTTTCCTGTTCACACGCTGGAGGAAGCCAGCAGTTACAGCTCCTCTGCAGGCACAGGACAACCCTGTACTCACCACGGAGAAGGCAGGAGCCCAGCTGATTCACTGTCGGGGGAGGGGGGGGGGCTGGAACACAGGACTGGGCAGCAGGTAACAGGAGCTGCTGTTCTCAGAGTGGAGGGACCTGCAGCAGCTACGGGCGCACAGTGGTTTCCTGATGAAGGCGCAGGGGCAGTACTCACAGGACACTGAGAGGGGGCGGGGCCAGCACGCTGCACAGTTTCGGGACTTCTGCCTGGCTTCCCGGGACAGCGGGAGTGTGCTTGAAAAGCGTGCATATCCTGCTGGAATCGGGACACTTGGGAGGTATGTAGATAGGCCACTGCATAGTTCCTGTGGGGGCGTAATATATGGCCCATGGCCCTTTGAAAAGTGGCAGGTGCTGCCTGCAACCCAAAAGACATGTGGACATACTGGTGAGACCCTTCGGGTGTGGAGAAGGCCGTCAGCTCCCTGGCTTCCTTGGATAAGGGGATTTTCCAGTACCCCTTCGTAAGGTCCAAGGTGGTGATATACCTGGCCGGTCCTAACCTCTCGATTAGTTCATCCATCCGAGGCATGCAGTAGGCATCAAACTTGGAGACTTTGCTGAGCTTGGGTTAGTCGTTGCAAAACCTCCATTCCCTGTTTGGTTTTGGAACCAGCACTATCGGGCTCGACCACCCACTCTTGGACTCCTCTATCACCCCCAAGTGTACCATCCTTTTGACCTCCTGGGCCACTATTTCTCGACGGGCTTCAGGGATCCTGTAGGGCTTTACATTTACCCGAACGTGTGGTTCGGTAAGGATCTCATGCTTGATACCTTTTATAAGACCTGGCAACTCAGAAAACAGGTCCTTATTACGTTGCAGCATTTCCTTACACTGCTGCTTCTGGGATGAGGACACTGGCCTCCGGTTGGGTCACCAGACAGGGGGTTGCAGGAGGCTCTCTGTCCTTCCAAGGTTTGAGCAGATTCACATGGTATATCTGCAGGGGCTCTCTCTTACTGGGTTAGTGTATTCTGTAATTAACATTACTCACTTTTTCAACCACCTCATACGGCCCCTTCCACCTGGCCAGGAATTTGCTTGACGCCAAAATCTGAAAAATCCGTATTTTAGCGGCAACATCCGGGTTTTGGCTCCAAAATCCGTAAAAATCCAGATTTTAGCAGCAAAAGCGAGATACCTGTATTAATGCCAAAATCTGTCAAAATCCAGATTTTTAGCAGCAAAAGCGAGATACCTGTATTAGTGCCAAAATCTGTCAAAATCTGGATTTTAGTGTAAAAATCCGTTAGCGACAAAAGCAAGACAACTTTATTATGAATGGTACGAATGAGGACACATCAGACACTTGTATGCAGAATTGATAAGGTATAACCTGTGCTAACATCGACTATAGGTGGGACTTTAATCTCATGGGTGGTTTTCATTCCAAAAAACATGCAAAAAAAATCTGCCACTTTACATAGACTCCAATAGTAAATTTTCTACCCTGCTCAGGCGTTTCTTGCAACATGTTTCAAAAGACCTACAGATAGGTTCCTGCTCATGGCTCTTTGAAGCATTGTGGTCCCAGCTCTAAAGCCAACCAGGGTAGCATCTACATGAAGATGGCATGCTGTACCTAGGTTTACTGGGATTGAATCCAGTTACAACAAAAATGCACTGGTAAATAAATTGACTTTATATGAAATTGTCCCTATTATGGTGTGTGATATGGAAATAGGACTAAGAACTGTGGGTTACTATAGTCCCTTGACAGCACTTTGGTATATGCACTATAAATATAATACAAGATAAATAGGTAACATCAATCCACTTTAATTTCTATACTGTCTATAAAGATCCCACTCAGGAGGAGTAGTCCCTTTAATTCAACGTCATCACCATAGTGATCTTGCTGGGTTCCAATGTCCCAATCATCGTCCTAGTAACCATAGAATCCTCCAACCAAGCAGCAGCCGGGAGCATCTCCAGAGCGGCCCTTCTTATCGATTTCTTCTCCCAAAGTTCCCCATCACTCCTCCATTATGGCCGGTAAGATCCCTGGACTCTCAGCAGATGTTATTCTCATCAATGATTGTACTATTGGAGCAGATGTGCATTGATCTGAAACAATTTGATCATCACCATTGACCACTTTGATTGCCACCCTGTTGATGGTTCATTTTCTACGAAGGGGGCTGTCCCCGGGGGAGGAAAAGATGGTAGGGATCGTAAATCTGCTTAAAGGGATGGATTTGGGCCCAAAAAGGGGGGTTGGCATTTAAAGGCCCCTGCCCGGCCCACATGGAAAACCGGGGGCTCGGGGAAAAAATTCCTACTGCTCTCTCAGTGAACCCCCTGTTGGGGTTTTTGGTGCTTTCTGGTTTTTCTCAAGATTATATTGGGGCTGGCAGGCTCGGACGGGGCCCCCGGGGCCCCCCGGGGAACCCCCCGGGGGGGGCCCCCCCCCGAGCCCCGGGGGGCCCCCGGGGGCAGTGCGCGTCCCCGGGGGGCCCGGGCCGCGCATCCGGTCCCGGAGCCCGGGGGCCTGCTCCCGAGCCCCCAGAACGGGGCCCCGGGGTAGTGGGGACAAGTCCCCGACTCCCTAGGTGCGCGGGTGTCAGGGGAGCCGCGCCACGCGCGGGCGCTCCGGCCTCCCCGGGGGGAAAGGACGCTGGGCCTTTCACCCAGCATGCGCCGGCCCCTATTTGCTGATTAGGCGGCGGGGAGTCACTTCACCCGCCGCCTTGCAGGGCGGCAGAAGCGCTGGCGGCAGCTGGAGCGGCTGGGCGGGGCCCGACCCGGGTAAGTGGCGTTTGGTTTTATTTTTTTAAAACTACCCACGGGGGGCCCTTTTTTACTGGGGGGGGGCCATGGCTAAAAAAAGGGGGCCGGGAACAAAAGGGGGCCCTGGCACAAAAAGGGGGCCCTGGCTAAAAAAATGGGGGCCCGGGTACTGGGGGGGGGGGCCCCGACAAAAGAGGGGGCCTGGATACAAAGGGGGGCCATGGAAACAAAAGGGGGCCCTGACTACTAGGGGGGGCCCGAACTGAGGGGGGCCTGGCTAAAGGGGGGGCCCTTTACAAAAAGGGGGGGCCCTTTGACTATAGGGGGGGCCCCGGGACTACTAAGGGGGGCCTGGTATAGAGGGGGGCCCCTGGCTACAAAAGGGGGGCCGGGGTACAGGGGTTCCGGGCTACAAAAGGGGGGCCTGGCAACAAAAGGAGGGCCTGGCAACAAAAAGGGGTCCTGGCAAAAAAAAGGGGGCCTTGCAAAAAGGGGGGCCCTGGCTAAAAAAGGGGGGCCCGACTATGGGGGGGCCCTGATAAGGGGGGCCCTGGACCTGTTGGGGGGCCCCTGGCAAACTACTGGGGGGCCCGGCTACCTACATAGGGGGCCCCTCTAAAAAGGGGGCCCCCTTGGGCTACAGGGGGGGCCCTGGCTACCATAGGGGGGCCCTGATAAAGGGGGGGTCCGGCAAAGGGGGGGTCAGGCTACTAGGGGGGCCTGACTATAGGGGGGGTCCTGGCACAAGGGGGGCCCGGGGACTTTAGGGGGGGGCCCTGACTATAGAGGGGGGCCCTGCTAAAAAAAGGGGTCCTGGCTACAAAAGGGGGTCCGGCTAAAAAAGGGGGGGCCCCTGGCTACTAGGGGGGCCGGGCTCGGGGGGGGGCTACAAAGGGGGGCCCGGCTAAAGGGGGGGGCCTGGTCAAGAGGGGCCTGGCTACCCTATGGGGGGCCCTGGCAACTCATGGGGGGCCCTCAACAAGGGGGCCCCTGCCCCTATAGGGGGGCCCAAAACCCCTACGGGGGCCTGACTACAAGGGGGTCCTTGCCCCTCCCGGGGAGGCCCTGGCAATCAAAGGGGGGGCCCTGACTAAAAAGGGGGGCCCTGATACCTACAGGGTGGCCCAATACTAAAGGGGGCCCTGGGCTCCCTAAAACTGGGGGCTCGCTACCTAACAGTGCAAAAGGGGGGGCCCTGACTTCCTGCACACTCCCTAAAGGAGCCCTAACTCCCTGTATACACCAAAAGGAGCCCCCTAACTTTTTAAAGTACCTAAAGGAGGCCCCTAACTCCCTGTTACTTCCTAAAGGGGGTCCCAAATGCTTGCCCCTATATAAAGGGGACCCAACTACCACAGCTTCCTTACGGGGGGAAACCACCTCCCACGCCTAACTTTTTGGGACTCCCCAAACACCTACCTACAGCCTCCCTAATGGGGTCCCCCAAACCTAATGACCCTTTTCTATTTTACTAACTGTGCTTTACTACCCTTATCTATTTACCTCCCCACCCATGGCTGGGAAACCCCACCAACCAACCGGGGGTGGCCTAGAACTTATCCAGGGGGGGCTACCACCAAAAGAGGGCCCTATTTTACCGGGGGCCTTCCCCCACCCCAAACCCCCTTAGGATACTGGGTTGCCCCGCTCTCCCCCCCCGGAAGGGGGATTGTACGGGGGAGGGGGGAAGATGGGGGGGAAAGGGGGTTTTTTATTTTCGGGTGGGGGAAAATATATGCGGGTGGGGGGGAAGGGGGTGGAGGGATATTTATATCGGGTAGGGGATATTATATGGGGGTGGAGGGGGATATTGTTATTGCGGGTGGGGGGATATTGTAGTATTTTGGAGGGGGATATTGTTATGTGGGGGAGGGGGTTATTTTTGGGGGGGGAGGGATTTAGGGGTGGGGGGGGAAAATGGAGTGGAGGGGGATTTTTATGGGTGGGGGGGGATTTGTATGTGGTTTGGGGGGGAAAATGAGTGGGTGGGGGGGGAATTGTAGTGGGGGGGGGGGAATTTATGGGGTGGGGGGGGATTTTGTATGTGGGGGGAAAAGGGGGTATTGTTGTGGGGGGGGGGGTATTTATGGGGGTGGGGGGGGGATAGTATGCGGGGGGGGGGGAATTGTAAGGGGGGGGAGGGGGATTTGTATGGGGGGGAGGGGAATTGTTGGGGGGAGGGGATTTGATGGGGTGGAGGGGATTTTATGCGGGGGAGGGGGGGTATTTTTGCGGTGGGGGGGGATATGTTTTGGAGGGGGATATTGTATTGGGGGGGGGATATTGTAGGGGGGGGGGAATTGTATGTGGGGGAGGGGGATATTTTATGGGGTGGAGGGGGATAGTGTATGTGGGTGGAGGGGGGTATTGGATTGGGGTGGGGGGGGGGTATTTTTTGTGGGTGGGGGGGGATTGTGTGTGGGGGGGGGGGGGGATTGTGTGTGGGTGGGGGGGATATTTTTTGGGGTGGAGGGGGATAGTTGTGGGTGGGGGGGGTTATTGATGTGGGTGGTGGGGTTTTTGTATGGGGGGGGGAGGGGGATACGAGTGGTGGAGGGGGATATTGTATTGGGTGGAGGGGGATATTGTATTGGGTGGGGGGGATATGGATGAGCTCTTAGCCCCCTGTCTATGATATGTTGAGTACAAATTTGGGATCACTTATATTGACTACACAATACGTTCTGTTTTCAACGTTTTTGGGTTAAAAGGGCCATTTTATTCCGAGAGGACTAAAAAATTTTTTATGTCAGGGGTGGGCCCCCAAGCAACTCCCCTGGGGCCCAGATCCCCCGTCCGCATGGGGGGGCCGGTCGTTGCGGTGTGTTTATCCCCTTAAACAATCGTGAGGGCGCCAGTTGCCAATTTTAAGCTTTCTTTACACCCGCATTCGGGGGGTTTAATCGGGTTTAATAAAATCCCTGTATACGCATACTCAGAACTGGTTATATAGGAAAAGCGTTTTTTAAACGGGGGAGAAAGGGCCAAATGTAAAAGTTAGGCAAAAAACTTTCTTTGTTGCCCATGAACCAAATCAGAGTCCCCTTTCATTTAAAATTTTGTGTTTTTGAAAAAATGAAAGGGGAGCTATGATTGATTGTATGGGCAAAAGGAAAGTTTAACCTTTTTCATACATGTCCCCTTAATTTAAACATAAAAAATAAAAAGAAGTTTAAAGGGAATCGTCAAATTTTTTTTTTTTTTTTTTTTTTATTAACACAAACACTGAACATATTCTTTTTTAGCCGTTTTTTTTTTCTGATTGAGTATATTTCTCAATTCAATTGTCAATATGATTGTGGGGACAGCTTTTTTTTTTTGCACTGTTTTTAACCCCGTCAAAGAGATACTTTACAGCGCTTCTTGCACATGGGCAGCTTAGGGACTAAATCAGTCCCTTTGGCTTCTTTAGGAGAGTTTTTTAGGCTTTTGTTATTTTGGCCCGGGAAAAAGAAAGTTAGTGACCCAAGGGGGGGGAAAGGGGAAAAAGCGGGTTGCTGGTGGATCCTATGTTATCTTTTACACATTGGTGTCCCCTCTCAGTTTGACTCGGGGGGCTTGGGGGTGATAATGAGCGGACTACTAAAAATCTCTCGTTTACAAAAAAAGGAATTTTCGGGACTATTTTAGGCCTGGGGGCCCAAAGGGGAAAATGCGGACTTAAAATTAATAATAAAAATTTAATAATAAAAATAAAAATTTAATAATTGGTATACACACCCTTTAAAAGTCCCAAATTTATTAAATTTAAGATCACTTACCCTTTACGGGTTGAACACCATAGAAGAAAAAAAATTCCCTATCCCCGAAATTGTGTTCTTTGGTCATTTAGTATTCCAAAAAAAAATTGGAATTAAAATTTATCAAAAAGTTTTATGTACCCAAAATGGTGCCAATAAAAAGTTCACAAAGCCAAAAAAAGTGACCCCTTTAATTTTTGGTCCATAGATTGGAAAACAATAAATTTATTGGTCAAAGTGAAGGGACGTTTTCAGAAAGGGGGTTTTTTAAGTAAAAAAATTCCCAGCCCTGATTGTAAAGTTGTTTGCTAGGGCAACTAGAAGCCCCTACAAAGGGTTTTACAACTTGTGGTACAAGTATCACCCCTCCCCAAAATTGTATTTTTTTGGCCCTCATACCCCATTTGGGGTGGTTTTTAGCTCTAAAGCCAACCAGGGGTAGCACCCTGCATAAGGCTGCCATTTTTTTTGTATCCATGTTTGTGCCCAAGTTACCCCAAAAAAATTACTATAAAAATTAAATTAGCTTTATAGGGAAATTTTTCCCTAGTAGGGGAGTGTGAATGGGAAAATGGGGACTGGAACTGTGTATAATTAGCCCCTTTACAACACTTTGGAATATGTTAACACTTTTAAACTTTAAAAACGGAAAAAAATAGTAACAAAAAACCCAAATTTTTTTTTTTTAAATTTCCCAACCTAAACAGCCCCCGCAAAAGAGGATTTGGGCCCCTTTTAAATTCAACCTAAACAAAAATGGTAAACCTTGCTGGGTTCCAATGTCCCAATAATGTCCTAGAAACCATGCGCCCCCCAAAACCAAGCGCAGCCGGAAGCTTTCTCCAGGCGGCGCTCCTCATAAATTTTTTCCCCCCCAAAAAAATTTTTCCCCAATCATTCCTAAATTTTTGGCCGGTAAGATCTCTGGACCCCCAGCAGATGTTGGAGCAAAATTTATCTATATTGTTCACACTTGTAACACAGTGTAAACTTGGGGCATGTTCACCCGGTTTTTCCAAGCGTAATTGGGGGGGGACGGATTTCGCCCAAAATTTCGCCGTGTGCTGTGCAGCGAGGGCAGGGCGGGAGGGTGTGTGTGTTTTTGGGGGGATGGGGGGGGGGGCTGGCAGCCCCCCGGGGCCCATAGGGCATTCATTATTCACGCGGTATCCCCTCATGAATAATTGAAGGGAGAGGGAAGGGCCATTGTTTTTTTTCCCCGGGGGAATTGTTTGGGTTACCCTTGTGGGGGTTTGGGGGGATTTTCGCCATTAAAACGTGCAGTAAAGGGTGAATTACGGACTGACATTCATCCCCAAAATAAGCCCGTGTGAAAAATAGCCTTAGGGCTAGACAGTATTAAAAATCATCGCATTTTATCATTGTGTTTAAATCTGGTGCAGGGGTTTGGTTTTAGTTGAATATTGTTTGGGTTACTTTATGCCAAATTATTGCAGAAAAAAATTTTTTTAAAAATATTTTGGGCCCCCGACCATTGGGTGCTATAAACACCCATGTCCCCTTCCCCAAAAAATCACGCCCCTTTTTTCGGGCCGGTCACATCCCTTTTGTCATTTTGGGCACAGAAAATGTCTTGGAACCCCTTTAAAAAAATATAATAAATATGGAAAAAAGCATGTATACCATTTTATTTTGGGTTTCAAAATTTTGCCAAATTCTGCCCTTGCAAATGTGTGGGGAAAAGAGCTGCGGATTTTAGGTAAATCTGCCCGGCAGAGGATGGCAGTTGGCACAAGGGGTTGGGGTTTACTGGTCACCTGCCCGGCCACATGTGGGCAGCGGGGGGCATCAGGTGGGAAAAATCTCCTTCACTTCCGTGAAAACCCCTTTTTTCCGTTTTGGTGCTGTTTTGGGATTTTTTATGAAAAAGTATATGGTGCTGCGGTCTGGTTTTTGGTCCGATTATCCCCCCCGTAACACAATTGTGAGGTTTTTGCTCAGTTGCCCTTTTTAGTATACCCAAATTTTTCCCCCCCCTTGTCAGGGGGGGTTTTACTTTAAATTTAAAAAAATGGGTTTTTATAAAGCATGACCCCAGGCAGCGGGCCCCCCTCTGCGTTTTTGCTCAACCCTCCTTTTAAAACCCCCACCATCCCTTTTTTGAAAAACACCGAGGGGCTTGGGGTTGGATAATTTGGCCACAGCAGCCGTTTATTTTTTCATTTCAGAAAATAATAATAACAGAAAACTAAT
>JAODAL010055100.1:0-24193 GCA_025379985.1 Phyllomedusa bahiana
TTGATAGGTGAGGTAGGAGAGAGATGATAGCGGAGGTAGGAGAGAGATGATATTGGAGGTAGGGATGAAATTGGGGTATAATAGTGTATGGGAGAGATAGTATTGGTAATATTGTGGTATGATATTGGAGGAATGGGGGAGATGATAGTGGAGGTGGGGGAGAGATGATAGTGGAGGTAGGAGAGAGATGATAGTGGAGGTAGGAGAGAGATGATATTGGGGTATGGAATTAGAGGTATGAGAGAGATGATACTGGGGGATGATTGTGGAAATAGGGGATATAAGATATTGGAGGAAGGGGAGAGATGGTACTGGTGATGATAGTTGAGAACGGGGGATACATAATACTGGAAGTATGGGAGAAATTCTACTGAGGGGATACATAGCAGAGGTAGGGATGGTACTCAGGGAGGGTGGGGGTTAACACAGTGAGTGGAGAAGGATGGTACTGGAGGGAAGGAGGGACTGATATTTTTTCGTCTATGGTGGTAGTGAGGATTTAGGGGGAAGGCACCTAAGGGCCCATTTACATGGCACAGGACAAATACCGGTCGGTTTATCCAACCGGCATTTGTCCGGTTTGTGTGCCGTGCACACGGCCGCGGGAGGGATGGCTTTTCTCCCTCCCCCTTCATATTCACTTGCACATATTCCGTCCGAAAACCGCACGGAAGTATGTGCAAGCACAATGTCTTTTGGGCAGCCCACGGGCAGAAAAACCACCGGGCGGAAAACCCATGCAGTGGGGACTGCTGCAAACCGTCTGAAAAACCGTCCGCATACCCGTGCCGTGGGGACATGCCCTAAATAATTCTGCATAGGAACAGGTGTCAAACTCAAGACATGCAGACAAAATCTGGCCCACCAAATCATGTTATGTGGTCTCTGAGAGCATAGACACAGCAAGCAAGGATAGACTAGGTCTGAACGCACAAGTACTGGCTTTCCACTGTCCCTGAATGATGCAGCCAGCACTTGGCAGAGGTGAAAGCACCAGCACAGGGAGCAGGCACCATCTTCAATTTGTAGCTTTCATATGCACCTCCACACTGCTCTGTTCAGCAACTCAGAGACTGTGGCCCAGCTCTGACTGCCCCACTCAGTCACCCTAGCCACCCTCCAATGGCCCTTTGAGGGAAAACTCAAATAATAATGCTGATGTGGCCCTCATCATATCATATAACCAAAGGCTGGGCTAGATTGCAATAAATTTCAGGTGCTATAAGCAGGTCTTGCTTGTGAACAATAAGGTTTTATTCAGTAATAGCTAACAGATCTTGAAAATGGTGGGGAATTAAAACATGAAGAATACTAGTAAGATACATTATGGCAGCCTAGAGGACCATTTTAAGGACCCACAGGAAGCTAATAGAGACTCTGTACACACCAGGGCGTGTACGGGAAAGAGATTTTTCTGAACTTGACCTGTCAGACATCTTAGGTATCATGCTCACAGGCATGTAATGAATTCACACCAGTTCTTAGTAGGATTGAGCCATAATACCATGGTACTGTTATTCTATGGAGGATTATGTAGCGCCATGTGCCTGTACACTACTAGCAAGGAAGACTAGTTCTGAATCAGCAAATACTTTGGAAATCATGTGAAGACTATAGTATTTGAAACTCATACAGAAGTACTTGGAATACATATGGTGCCTAAAGGAAATGACACAGGGAAGCAGACTATGAAAATATGGTATATACTGTACATACAGAGTGCTAAACTCCACAACTGGGCTGCAAAAATTGAATTTTGACTCCATGTCTCTTTAAAGACATTGGGGCAGATTTATCAATAGTGTCTTACTTTTAGACAGTGTAAAGTTAGACTAGACAGTCTTACATTGCGCCACATTTATCAGAGTGTTGATAAATCTGGTGCAGGTTAGAACTGTCTAGTCTAAGTTTGTACCATCTTTAAGTTGGCTTTCTTTTACGCCAGAATTTGGTCGCACATGAAACTGTCTAAAACACATAGTAAATGTGGTGAACAGCTGGTTTTTGGCGCCAATTGAGCCAGAATTCTGGTGCAACTGCCTTGATAAATCTGCCCCATTGTCCAGGAATAGAACAACACGAATGCTTTCTTCCAAACAGCACCACACATGTACGCAGAGTGATTTTACAGCTGAGTCCCATTCACTTTTAAAGGAGCTAGGCTGCAGTACCAGACACAGCATATAGATAGGTGTGGCACTGTTATCCAAAGAAAGCAGCTGTGTTTTTCTAATGTTGAAAAAATGCTTTAAGAAAAACTTTTCTGACCAGTTGCAGAGCCCTTAGCTGGTTTTGGGTTGATCTTAGAAGGTTCTTCCAGCTTATAATAGTAGCTGTAATCAAATGTGCTGCTTAATTGTTACTTGGAGATGGCAGATTCTTAATAACATGCCCTTTCTTCCACCCTGTAAAATGTCTTCTCTTTTAATAAAGAGCCACCAGTCAGACTTACGTGCCATCCTCATTACTGCGGTAGAATACGAGGAAAGGGTCTGACTTCCCAAAGAAATCTTTCTTGTCCAACTTATTAGCACACAGCTGCATAGTAACAATGTCCTATAAATGGAGAAAATGCTGGTTACTCTAATGCACCTGAAATATGGACAGCGCGCCTGATTAGATCTGAAGCTGTTCACTGGTCAAGCTGCATTAATTTAAGATCATTTTGTGAAACGCCTTTACATTTGCTGGTCCTGTCAGTATTTTTCATATATTCAACCAAAAAATTCTTCTTCACTCAGAGAATTTATGATCCTGGACCCCAATACACAATCTGTTATTATTATTATGCAAAGGGGACAATGAGTCCCTCAGGCATCTGCCCTCCCACAGTTATACCAGGTTCAGAAAAGGTCTAGGTAATGGAAACAAAACCACAGAAAAATGTGCCCCCTTTCTGTCACTGATTAAGTTTGATGGTGGATTTCAACCCTCTGAGACTGAGCCTGGTTCTGCAGCTCTGTCTCAGTCAATCTATGTAGAAAACTTGCAGTACCAGGTAGAGCAATTCATATAGATGGACCACTGTGGCTGTGTAAAACATGTGGACAGGGTGCTTGCGGACGTGCCTTGGTCTCTTTGTTTCATAGATCTGCAGGGATCCAAGAGATAAGATCCCCACTGATCATGCACTGATTACCTATCCTAAAGTTGTGACATACAGTAATATTGGGCCCCAGTGCTGCAGCAGAATACAACACCTTTTTGAGCTGGCACTATCTTAAATAGATGGCACTCTTGCTATAGATGACACTATTGCTACTTCTTCATATAGTGGACACATTGCTGGCACTGATATTGATATTAATAAGGGTTGTCTGTTATCAGGACCTGTTGTTACAATGGTGTGTTATTTGTGCACTGCATAGCAGCGTTATATATCTATACCGTATGGCAGCCTTATTTATGAGTACTGTATGGGGGACATGTATGAAAACTGTCTTGGTCTAAGACTTTTCTTGTTGCCCATAGCAACCAATCAGAGCGCTCCTTTAATTGTTCCAGAGCACTATATGAAATGAAAGGGGCGCTCTAATCGGTTGCTATGGGCAACAATGAAAGTCTTAGACCCAGACAGTTTTTATACATGTGGCCCTTTGTGTCCACAATACTACATACATATACATAACCATACCAGTAAACCACCATCTCAATTATCATTCAACATCAGGGTGACTTTTGAGCTTTTTGAACTCCTTTGGACACCTTGACCACCATACACTCTTCAGCCCCTATAGCTCATAGTTGCCAACCCTCCCGGTGTTGGCGGGTCACTGCCGCTAATGGGGGCCATGTCCCGCCCCCCCCCCCCGCTAGGGTGGCATAACCTCCCGCCTCTTTAGAGAAGCTGGAGGTTAGCCGTGTACAGAGGCCTCGGGCAGCATCTCTTGCCGCTGCCCAGCAACCTCAGTCATGTACCGCCGCCGGCACTGTTCCCCTAGCTGCAGAGGAAGCTGCGAGAGCATTGCGGGGAAAGGGGCGGGGCTTAACGGGACCCACTAAGCTCCGCCCCCTTCCCAGAGTTTGAAAAACTAGGATGCCAGCAGGACAGGTGAGTGCAGGGATTGCTGTGTGTGTGGGGAGGGGGGTGCCTGATTGCCTGTGAGGAGAGGGGTGTGTATGTAGTGACTGAGTGCTTGTGAGGGGAGGAGTGTGAAGTAGGTTTTATTATTTTATTGTTACTAGCTATAGGGGCACTGCCTGGTTCATGGGGGCATCTGCCTGGATAAAGGGGGCCTCTGCCTGGCTCATGGGGACATCTACCTGGCTAAAGGGGGCATCTGCCTAGCATGGGGGCAGCTGCCTTGATGAAGGGGGCATCTGCCTGGCTCATGGGGGCATCTACCTGGATAAAGGGGGCATCTGCCTGGCTCATGGGGGCATCTACCTGGATAAAGGTGGCATCTGCCTGGCTCATGGGGGCATCTGCATGGCTTATGGGGACATCTACCTGGATAAGGGGGCATCTGCCTAGCTATTGGGGGAACTACCTGGCTGAAAGGAGCATCTAAGTGGCTATTGGGGGCACTACCTGGCTATTGGAGGCACTGCCTGGCTATTGGAAGCACTGCCTGGCTATTGGGGGCACTACCTGGCTATTGGGGGCACTACCTGGCTAATGGAGGCACTACCTGGCTGTAAGGGGCACTACCTGGCTGTAAGGGGCACTACCTAGCTGTAAGGGGCACTATCTGGCTATTGGGGACAGCTACCTGGCTAGAAGGGGGCATTAACCTGGCTACAGGAGGCTACTACCTAGTTACAGGGTTCAAATAGGCCACCGAGATACCTACCTATTGGGGCACAGTTTGGCGGTATCTCCCAGCTCTCCTGGATGCTGAATAGACCATCCAACAGTCCAGGGAAGCTGGGTGACGCCAAAACCCTAATTTAGCTTTCTTCCAGAGCCATTACACAGTTAGGTGGAGTAGGGTGTGGCTTTTTTTGAAGGGGCGTGGCTTACATGCAAGATGGGCGTGGATATGCAAATGTTTGACGCACGCCGCCTTCAAATCTCCTGCTTTTTTACTTTCAAAAGTTGGCATGTATGCTATAGCTACATCACTGACAGGGATCTGGTTGTTAAAAGAAAGTTGACATCTTCACCACTTGACAAAAAATTACCATCCATGAGCAAAAGCGGACATTTCCTCCACAGCAATGCTCTAAAAATTCTGTCAGGAAACAATTGGAATGAGTCATGTGATTTGCAGTGATATTCCTCCTCCACTGATTGCTGGTTTGTTACCACTGCACTTGTAAAATTAAAATGCTGATGAAGAGTAAGATGGCTGACGATAGTTGCTCGGAGCAGCATCACTTTACCGTGCATCAGTCTAGCAATTGCAGTAAGAAATTATGCCAAGATGGCTGCATCCTGAGTTCCTGATCACTGATCGCAAACAAACACAGCGTAAAATATTTTCAATCAAAATCTTTTTCACAAAGCTTAATTGTGAATCAGAAGGAAACTATAATGATTTGCCATTTCTAAATGGCAGATGAAAAAGAATATATTCTGAATAGTCTGAACATATTGTGAGAAAAACAGGTACATTTTACAAACATTTTTAAAGGAAAGCACCAGGGGCATTGCTTTAGGAGGTGCAAAGGTAGCAGTTACACTCTAACCATGGGTGTCCAAGCATGTTACCTCTGTTTACTCTCTGAAATTCAACTTCAAATCATATAAACCTACCTATTACAGAGCTCAGCTTCTCTCTGTGTCACTTCCTGCTTTCAGATAGGGCAACATAAACCACTTTACAGGTTCCCTTTAAATCTATTACGTAATTCAGTGTTGCATCCCAAAACTAATAATCATGATAAGAGAATACAAACTTTGGGTGACATGTTTGAACGGGGCTGTGCCAGTTTCTGGCATCAAAAAGCTGTCGTAGACATGTTCTATAGATGTATGAACAGTTGCACTCCAAACTTGGCACAACACTTTGTAATGTGCCAAAGATTTGAGGTGTTCTGGGGGCATCGCACCACATTTATAGAATTTGACACATTTATGATTCTTTGATGCCAAATCTTTGGCGCAGAACAGTTAGAACAGCCAGACCAGGGTAAAGGTGGTGCCTTAGCCAGACTTGTTGTATTGGTACTACACTGCATCTGTATGTATGAACTGCAGAAGAATAGGGTCATACATTCTGGCACTTTCTACACTGCCTTAAAGCGATTTAGAACTGGCCTGTCAGCGCCAACGTTCATACATGTCACCCTTAGATTTTTTTTTTTTTTGTAAGCAAAGAAAATTAGAGAGGACCTATTAGCTTTTTTTGGGGACATAAATAACTATCAAAAAGTATAAATATCAAAAAGACTTACAGCTGCTTTTATTGTTCTGCAGCTTCTGGTATAATTTATCAGTCCTCCTCTTGTATATCAAATATAGATGAAAAGACACATAAGAGACACATGAAAACTGTCTAATACTTTCTTTGTTGCCCATACAAACCACTCAGAGCTCCCCTTTCATGTTTTCAGAGAACTATATGAAATGAAAGGGGAGCCCTGATTGGTTGCTATGGTCAACACAGAAAGTCTTAGACCAAGACAGTTTTCATACATGTCCCCCACTGTCTTTTCATCTATTCTTTGATATACAAGAGGAGAACTGAAAAAAATTATACCAGAACCTGCAGAACAAGAAAAGCAACTGTAAGTCTTTTTGATACTTATTTACCGTATTTTTCTGACTTTAAGATGCACTTGACCATAAGACGCACCTACCGTTTTTTTTCGGACTTTAAGACGCACTGGACCATAAGACGCACCTATCGTATTTTTCGGACTTTAAGATGCACCGGACCATAAGACGCACCTACCGTATTTTTCTGACTTTAAGACATCCCACCATTTCCCCCCCAAAATTTTGGGGAAAAAAAGTGCGTCTTATAGTTCGAAAAATACGGTATACTTTTGATACTATTTAAAATATACTGTATGAAGTATTTTTCTTGTAATATAGTATGTATCCATGTTTGCTTTTCTATATATGTGTACCTTCATAATCTATGGGTGCTATGGACAAAAATGTTTTTAGTGGAGCATTATTAAAAGCTATATTTTAACCACATTTTTCTTTGCAACTGTGATTCAAGTAGCAGGTACCTCTTGTTTTATTGATTATATTGAACTTTAGTGATATTAATTTTTATTCAATATTGGAATTCCTGGTTTATATAATCTTTGGCTTATGATAATTTATATACATGGATACATTTGATGTTTGAGGTGTTCTATTTAATGATTATATCATCTGCTTGTTACACTATATGGGTTATGTTCTTTGCTATTATGTTTAAAGCACATATTGATTATTCTAAGAGAGTAACAGCGTTTTACTCTGATTTAGGGGAGTGCAGGCATCCCTGTATACTCAGCGGCCTAGATATTGTTTTGTTTCTATATTTGGTATTGGCAGAGCCACAATGTAATGCTGTTTTAAAAATTTCCTTATTAAGTGCCTGTGTAATTTCACTGGTTCATCTGCATGCAGATCCTGAGTGCAATTATTAATGGGCTTGCTGGACCGCGTCTGGTGGAGGCAGCAGTAAAGAACTATGCTCTGTAGATCCTTGTTATTCATGGAAGCAATATATTTATTTGTTCACCATAAAAACATTAGGGCCACATGTATGAAAACTGTCTAGGTCTAAAACTCATTTTGTTGCCAATAGCAACCAATCAGAGCGCCCCATTAATTTTTCCAGAGCACTATATGAAATGAAAGGGGTGCTCTGATTGGTTGCTATGGGCAACAAAGTGAGTTTTAGACCTAGATAATTTTCATACATGTGGCCCTAAATGACAATATTTGCAAATGGAAAAATAAAGTAATCAAAAAACAAAATGTCAAAACTAAAATGCTTAGTAACTTCACTTTGCATTTTGAGTGCAGAAACTGTAAATGACATACACAGGTGGACAAAACTTTTGTTCCCCTTCTGTTAAAGTAAGGAAAACCCACAATGGTCACTGAAATAACTTGAAACTAACAACAGTAATAATAAATAAAAATGTACTGAAAATCAACTAAAAAAAAACATCAAACATTGCTTTTGAATTGTGGTTCAACTGAAAAAATGTAAAGAAAAATTATGTTTACTTGATTATGTTACTTAATATTTTGTTGGACAACCTTTACGAACCAATCACTGCAAACAATGATTTCTGTAACTCTCAATGAGACTTCTGGACCTGTCCACAGGTATTTGGCACACTACTCATGAGCAAACTGCCCCACCTGTGTCAGGTGGGAAGGTGTTCTCTTCAGACTGCAGGTTTCAGCTCCTTCCACAGGTGTTCAATACAACTTAGACCAGGGCTCAGAGGAGCCACTTCAGAATAGTCCGATTCTTCCTTTCTAGCCATTCTTTTATATTTTTAGCTGTGTCCTTTGGGTCATTTTTCTGTTGCAGGACCCATGACCTGCAACTAAGACCAATTTTTCTGCAAAAATTCAGGAAACCATGTGAAGGATCCAGCAAAGTAGCCCCAAAACAAAACCAAGGCTGCTCCATGTTTCACAATAGCTACAATTTTTTTTATGCTTCATTTTTGCATCTGTGAATATAGAGCGGATGTGACTGGCAAAAAAAGCTCCAGTTTTGTCTCATCTGTCCAAAGGACATTCTATCGGAAGCTTTGTTGATTTTCAATATACATTTTGTCAAATTCCAGTCTCACTTTTTAATAATTTGCTTTAAACAGTGCTTTCAACCATAGATAAGTTCCATTAAGTCTGATCTGACACTGATGTACCTTGACCTTGGAGTTCACCTCTTATCTCTTTGGAAGTCTTTCTTGGCTCTTTGGTTACCATTTACATTATCTGTCTCTTTGGTTTGCTATCAATTTTCCTCTTTCAGCTGTGTCTAGGAAGGATTAGCTACAGTCTACAGTTCCATAAACCTTAAACTTCTGAATAATATGTGTAACGGTTGTAACAAGAACATCAAGCTACTTGCAGATGTTCTTATAGTCATTAATCTTAAACATGTTTGTCTATAATTTATAATCTCCTGAGACAACTCTCTCCTTAGCTTCCTTTAGTCCCTGTTCATTGTGGTATACACCATAATCCCAAACAGTACAGTGAATACCTTTACCCTTTAACCCCTTAACACCGAGGCCTATTTTTTTTTTTTTGACGTTCGTTTCCCCTTCTCGCATTTCCAGAGTCATAACTTTTATATTTTTCCACCTACATAGACATATGAGGGCTATTATTTTTGCAGGACAAGTTGTACTTTCTAGTGGTGTTATTCATAGTACTATAGAATATACTAGGGAATGGCAATAAAGTTCTAAGTGGGGCAAGATGTGAAAAAAAAACGTACTTACGCCATGTTTGCGGGAGGTTTGTTTTTACAAAGTTTATTCTTCAGTAAAAGTGATGTTATCTGTATTCTACAGGTTGATACACATCCAGCAATAACAAACATGTAGGGTTTCCATTATGTTTTGGTGCCATAAAAAAAATTCCAAACATTTTCTATTTTGGAAATTTGTGCGACCAATAACTTTTTTGTACTAACACCTACGGACTTGAGTGAGGGTGCATTTTTGCGGGCTGCAGTGTACTTTTTATCGCTAGCAGTTTGGAATGCATGCAACTTTTTTGATCACTTTTATAACATTTTTAAAGTGACGTAAAATGACCAAAAAACGCAATTTTGGCGTTTGGAATTTTTTTCTTCTACGGTGTTCGGCGTAAGGGATAAATGATGTTATATTTTTATAGATCGAACTTTTTCGGACGCGGCGATACCAAATATGTGTAACTTTTTTATTATTTTACTGTTTTTATTTGTAAAATGGGGAACTTTTAATACTTTTTTTTTGTACTTTAAAACTTTTTTTTTTTTTTTTTTACTGTAACATTGAGTCCACCTTGGGTGCTTGACCACTAGGGGGCGTGATCGTTAATACAGTCTAATGCATTGCATAGACAATGCATTAGACTGTACAAAGATGGCGGTTTCCCCACTTCCTGTCTATGGCCGGAAGTGGGGCAAACCAGGACATGGCAGTGACGGGAGCCTTCACAAGGCTAATTACAGGACACAACTTAGTTTAACATGTCCGTATGGTCAAATTATTTTCAATCTTTTCTAAGGGATCCATTATTTTTGTCCAGGCAAGTTTTTTTTCTTCTTTAAGGTTTTTTTTCTTACTTTTTCAGCTGAATCACAATTCAAATGAAATGTCTGATTTTCATGAGTTGATGTTAAGTAAATTTAAATTTATTATAACATTTGTCAGTTTCATGTAAATTCAGTGACTGTTGTGCATACCAACAATTTTGTATATACACATAAAGACCACATTAGTTTAGCTTTGATAAAGGTTGGTTAACCTGGTGGTGCTAGGACTGGTAGTGTTAATTTAATAGGTTTCTATCCTAAACATTTGAAAGAAATTTTTCGGGTTGAAGTAAAAAAGGAATTTATAGGCCTCGTTCACACGGCTTATTGCCGGCGTAATTGCGTCAGCCATGCGGCGGGGGTCCAGCAGCTCGCCGGCCCCATAGACTGTCATTATCTACGGCGCGTTCACGCCGTAAATAATGTGTATGTTACTTTCTCCCCCCGCGGCGAGCGGGGAGAAGAGACGGAATCCATAGTTCTCTGAGAACTGTGGATTACCGTAGTTACTGGGACGGATTGGAGCCGTACTGGAGCGCAAATACGGCGCGCAGTACGGCTCCAATCAGCGCCCAAATAAGCCGTGTGAACGAGGCCATACAGTTAAGTTTTCCTATTCAGAATTTGTTTATGACATATCTGACAAGCAGTTTTAAAAGAATCTGCAGCAGAAATATGTGGCTGAACCTTGGATTTATTCCTTGGATGTGACAGCAGATTCTCATGTAGATTATCCTCATTGTAAACCAATAAAACCACTGGAACTTTTCTGCATGGAATCTGCATGAGGGTAAGCTAACTTTTCTGTACAATGAACACAAATCTTCAGGGATCTTTTCTACACTATGTAAATGGGGTTCCAAAAATTCTATTCAATTGCACTGGAGCTGGATTTGATTCAGATTTCGATGTGTAATCTGAGTTGAAATCTTTATCAAGTCCTGTAATTTTTAACATAGCCATAGAGAGAGTACATAAACATTGGGGTAATCAAGGAAAAATAAGGCTGAGAACATTTTCGTTAACCATTCCTCTTTATCAACAGGTCATAAATATGAATGTAATCAATTTTTCTCTAATCAAAAATTGAAATGTATTATTAGATTGGTGTGCAAAGAAATAATGATGTATTTTGGGCTCCAAGAAGTTTGCAGTAGTGTGTCCCAGAAATCTCTCCTGTCACATAATTTATGGGATATTACACTCTAATTATAAATTTAACATTATGTATAAAACTTTTAGCTGACTTCTAAAATGTTATGGTACACACCACAGCTGTTGCAGATCTTCTTTTTGAAGTTAAAAGGAATGTGCCACGAAAAACATTTATCACCTATTCACAGGATAGGTTATAAAGGTCTGATCATTGGGGTCCCAACAAATACTAAAACAGGGTCCCCAACACCCTGTCCTTCCTCCAGATAGCTAACTACAGTGCTTGGCCTTTCTCTGTCAGTTCCATAGACTTTAAATGGAGCTGCAGAACACATGTTCGACCACTGCTCCATTCAAAGACTTCCTCGCTCTATCACCTCTGAATAGGTGATAAATATTTTTTGCTATATTTGCACTTCTATTTGGCTCTGAAGGAAGTAGCACCTAATAGGATGACTGTCAGTTTTATATTAATCAAAAATATACATAGAAATCCCAATTTGTGATTTCCACTCAATAGCCGGCTGTCGACATCAGGAATCAGCAGTTCAGATTTTGCGACTGAGATGAGATCACACATAGGGATCTTTTATTTGTATCTTGGATGACTAGCTTATCCTCCTCCCTTCTCAGCAGGTTACAGTTTGCAGAGGCTGCAGGACTTATTGTTTGACCATATAATCGTTGCACCTCAATTTGCGCAACATCAAAAGGTGAGTGAATATTTGTGCACATGAGCCTATTCCTCTAAAACCTGATTGAACTAAACTGGGAGAGCGCCTTCCTCTTTGTCTTTTTTTTCTCATTATACTAGATCGTTTTCAGATCGTTTTACACTGAGAGGTATAATATACTGCAATGCAGAAATATTGCAGTGTATTATATCAACAATCAAGTAATTTTCTGTTCAAGTTCCCTAGGGGGACTAAAAAATGTCAAGAAAATGATAAATAAAATGATAAAACATATTAAAACCACAAAGAAAAAAAACATCCACAAATATTTTTTTACCATTACAAAAGCTTTTTGTCAAGAGACTAAAAAAATGTAAAAGGTATATTTGACTGGTACTGCCACAGCCATAATGAACAGTACCATAAAACTATGTATTATTTATCTCATACAGTAAATGCTGTAAAAAAATAATGAATTTTAATGCCAGAACTGCTGTTGTTTGTTCATCTTACATCACAAAAAAAAACCAGAATAAAAATTGATAAAAAAGTCATCTATAGCTCAAAATGATACCAACAACAGCAATTGCGTAGTCTGGTCCTAAACTCATTCTTCCTCCTAATGTACATATTGTAGGAGAAAAATGGAAGAGTCTACCAGCCTCATGTTTGAAAACTTTCTAGATCCAAGATTTTCTTTGCCCATAGCAACCAATCAGAGCTCCCTTTTATTTTTTCAGAGCACTATATGAAATAAAAGGGGCTCTCTGATTGGTTGCTGTGGGCAACAAAGAAAGTCTTAGGCTATGTTCACAAGGCTTAAAGAGAACCTGTCACATAGTTTATGCCCCCCTTGCTGAGGACAGCACAAGCTAGTGACAGACCTGCTGTTTCCAGCGCTGTGCCCCTTATTCTGTAAGATGCTGTAGTTTTAGAGCATTTACCCCTCAAATCTTACTCATGAGTAGGTGTTAGCCCCGCCCACCAAAGGCTAGTCCCACCCACTGACAGTTATTCACATGTTTCTACCTATTCAAAGTAACAGGTTTATCAGTTGAGGTGGGCGGGGTTAGAAAAAACTGACACTCTGAATGACTCTTCGAATGACTCTTCTGGCTGAAAACTGCAGATTTGAGCATTAAATACACGAAAACTACAGCATCTTACAGAATAAGGGACACAGCACTGGGAACAGCAGGTCTGAAACTAGCTTGGTCTGCCCTCAACAAGGGGGGCATAATCTATGTGACAGGTTCTCTTTAATTGCGGGACGTATTTCGCCCCGCAATTACGCCCCATAGACATGCATTATTCTCGGCGCGTATACACTGTGAATAAATGACGTCATTTCAATAATCGACGTATTTCGCGAGCAGGGAGAGGAGACGTAATCCATAGTTCTCTATGAGAACTGTGGATTACCGTAATGACTGGGACGTATTTCAGCCCGTAATTCACACCGTACGGTACGAATTACGGGCTGAAATACGTCCCAGAATGAGCAGTGTGAACATAGCCTTAGACCTAGACAGTTTTTATACATGAGGCCTCATGAGAGCAGGAACAGACAGCACAGGCTACAGTTGTTGTCTGTTACTAAGGAGATGTATAGGTTTGCATGGAAGATATAGGCACAAAGCATTAGTAAATCTAGACTTATTGCAATTTTTTTTTCTATTGGAGATGCACTAGAACAAAAGAAAATGGTTCTAAAGGTGCACATAGCCCTTCAGTCAGCCTTTGCTATGTGTCGGACTGCAGTGATGTGCTGTTCTTTTGTTACAATGTGTAGAAATGATACAAACCCGACAATTGCTGAGCTCTTCAGCTGATAAGATTATGGTCCCACATTTCTTCCCTGGAATCCCCCTGGGCAAGAAATGAAAAAAAGAAATACATAAATAAAAGGAGAAAAGTAGAGACCGAAACGCAATCATTTATCAACAACGACAGCTGATTTCTATTGCTTATAGAGACCCAGAAACCATGACAGATTGAGGTCTAAGGCCATTGTGGTACAGAAGACATGCAATTACTGTCTGTCTATCTATCCCCTCTAAGGTTTTCTGCTGCCCCTTTAAGGCTTGTTAGGCATAAATGACAAACGCAATAAAGAAAATACAACACAATCGCAGCAAACCTACAGAGGCCGGACCTCAGAGTCGGGAACATTTTCCTTCACTTTACCCATGCACACCTCAACATCATCTCTCTTCATTTATTCCTGTTCCTTGAAATGGATACAAAGATTTCCTTCGTTCCCTCCAGAATAAATCTTTATTTGTGACCTCTTTTATTTCTAATTTACCCAAAAAGAGAATAACATGGCAAGGTCCTTCCAATTTTTCCTTATTATTAGAGGTTTTTGGCTCATCACAACCTAAGTTAATAGTTAATAAAGTGTTACAACTTTCTGGTGACTTTATAGGGGTTATCCAATATTGGAGAAAAGCATGCACCTTTTTCCAAAACCAGTGCTGACTGTCTCTGTGGGTTGTGTCCGGTATTGCAACTTATCCTAATGGACTAAAATGGAAAAGATCAGCAAATCAAGACATAGCCTATATATACTGTAAGTGTGCAGCGTTTCTGTCTTGTTTTCTAACCCTTTAAGGTTATGCACATGGCAGAGCCACAGAAAGTTTGTGTTCTACCATATGGTGAATAGATTCAGTGTTTCAGATTCAGTTAAAAAGGCTCTCTGGTGGGAATCAAAGATGTTCTACTCTTCCTACGCCCTCTCTTCAGGATTATCTCTCAAAGACATCCCTCCCTCCCCTCTCTAGTCAATCTCTCGCCTCCCTGGAGGAGTCCTTCTCTTTGTTGGAACTTCGGGCGGCTGTCTCTGCCCTCCCCGCGGGGAAGAGTCCGGGCCCTGATGGTTATACGGCCATATTCTACAAGACCCTGTTTGAAGATCTCTCTGCCCCCATTCTGAGGGCGTTCAATGCGGTTTCTGCTACCTCTCCTTTCCCCCCTACCTTTCTTGGGGCTCATATTACTGTCATCCCTAAGGAGGGCAAGGATCCCAATCTCTGCCAAAATTACTGCCCTATCTCCCTTATAAATACAGACGCTAAGTTATTCACCAAGTTGATTGCCCTCAGATTGAACCCGTTGTTGGGAGACTTGGTCCATCTTGACCAGGTGGGCTTTATTCCATCCAGGGAGGCGAGGGATAATACTTTGAAGACCTTTTCGATAATTAATTTTGCCCGCCGGGCTGGCCTTCCCTGCATGTTACTTTCTCATGACGCGGAGAAGGCCTTCGATCGGGTGGACTGGTCCTTCCTCAAAGGTGTCCTACTGAATTTGGGTTTTGGCCCGCTTTTTTTATCCAAAATACTAGCGTTGTTTCATAAACCTCAGGCTCAAATCCGGATCAATGGGTCCTTGTCGCCTCCCTTCTTTATAAACAATGGTACCAGGCAGGGATGCCTTCTGTCCCCGCTATTGTATGTTTTAGTGATGGAGCACCTGCTGCAGGACATTAGGTCCTCGCCCTCCATACATGGGGTACAGATTGGTCCTCATCATGTCAAATGTTCGGCGTTTGCAGATAATCTGCTGCGTATATTACTAACCCACTCATATCCCTACCTTCGGTTATCCGGACTCTATCGGTGGATTTAGTAACTACAAGATTAACATGGCCAAAAGTATGGCCTTGAATTTAACTCTTCCAAATCCCATAGTCTTGCAGATCAAACGTAATTTTGCCTTCACTTGGGCCAGTGCCTCTATCAAATACCTGGGTGTACATGTCCCTGCGGATCTTAAAAAAACCTTTGATATTAACTTCTCTCCACTGCTTAATGTAATCCACCAAAACCTGATTAAATGGGATAAGAGAGACTTCTCCTGGATCGGGCGTATTAACGTTGTCAAAATGAATGTCTTGCCACGTCTCCTTTACCTCTTTCAGGCAGTTCCTCACTTGCTTCCCAAGTCATTTTTCTCCGCTCTGAACAAAATAATAATAAAATTTGTTTGGGCACAAAAACATCCTAGAATTGCTAGGGCTATCTTAATGCGGCCCAAGGCGGAAGGGGGCTTGTCGCTTCCAAACTTGTTGGCGTATTATCTAGCTACAGTGGCAGTCTAGGATCCTAGATTGTTGCCATCACAGGCAGAATAAGCTTTGGGTCCAGATTGAGTTGGAAATGTATGGTGCCCCGGTTGCATCTGCTCCATGGCTTCCACCAGCGATGCTCCCGAGGAGATGTCTCAGCTCCGTCCCCTTTGTAACCCAAACTACTATACGGATTCACAAAGCATACCCCTCCTCTATGAATATCTTTAAATCGGGTGGCCCGCTTACCCCGCTTAGTGGTAATCCGAATGCCCCTGCACCCCTGAGATCGACCCTCTCTAAACTTAGTTCTGAAAGAGGCTTTTTTGTGATGGGGGATATGTTCTCTGATTCTGCCTTCAAATCCTACGCTGACTTTGTACCGGACCCAACTATGACATCTTTTTCCAGATTAAACCTCTATCAGCTGCGCAGTTTTTGTTTAGCTAATAAAACGTTATTGGGACTGTGTAGACCAGCAACGACTTTTGAATCCTGGTGCTTTCAAAACGTCCATAAAACACATTTACTCACGAAAGTATACAGTCTCCTGACGATGGTAATTACCCCGACCAAATTAACATACCAAGTGTCTTGGGAGAGGGAGTTTTCTAGAGAACTGCCGGAAGAGGACTGGAGTAGGGCTTTTTTCCTAGTTCACAAGACCTCGGTCTCCTCTAGAATACAAGAGTTGAACTGCAAAATACTCTCCAGGTGGTATAGGGTTCCATCTCTACTGCACACTCTATATCCCACAGTCCCAGATACGTGCTGGCGATGTCAGTCGGAGACCAGTACAATGTTGCACATTTGGTGGAAATGGCCATCTCTGCAGCCATTCTGGCTTCAAGTCATTAACATCATTCACCTGATCAGTGGAGAGAGGCTCGATAACGATCCAGCTGTTTTGCTTCTTTGCCCTTCAGCGTCCTGGCCACCAACTTAAATACCACCTAATCTCATTCCTTCTGAATGCAGCGAAGGCTGTCATCCCCCGTCTGTGGCACACCACAACTCGTCCATCTGTTACGGAGTGGTTTAAGGAAATTCACTCCATCTTCAGGATGGAGGAACTGAGATGTGACTCGGTTGGAGATAGTAGAAAATTCATGGCCACCTGGAAAGATTGGACCATATTCTGCCAATCGTCAGCTTTCCGATTGCTCTGCGATCTCTTGGGACCTCTCTATGTATTTCTAGTTCAGGACGGTGGGCTCTCTATGTCGACTGGCATCTCTCCCCGTCTTTGGTTGTAGTTTGTTTTTCTTCAGGGTTTTGCATCTGCCTTCGGCCTTGGCCGACATTTGTCTGTTAAGTCTCAACAAACTTCATAGTCCCGCCCATTTATGGATCGCCATATCATAAGTCGGGTTTTATTTAGAGCATGGTTTTTAATCATGGTCGCCTGCTTATTAGGGGCTATGCCTCATACCTTAACTTTGGTCTGTAGAGTCTTCTTATGTTTGTTTACATTGTTCATGCACACATTGTACTATGGACTATAGGAGTGCCACTGATGCATTTGCCTTTTAGGCTTGCTTTTATTTACTTTGTGTGCACTCCTGTTGACCATGGGTTATGTAAATCTCTATTAGCCTTTCTGGCTCCTATCTTTTGTTAGTTAGTTGAGATTTTGCTGATTGCTATTTATGATGTTGTTCTGTCTTATTTGTTTAATAAAGCTTTCTTTGAATGAGAAAAAAAAAAGGCTCTCTGGGATCATATAATATAATGTAGATATATATAGTAACTGACGACACCTGTATATTATGGGTTAAGGTTTGTCTCTTGCCGTGGCAATCTTGTGAACTGTAGCCAGAGGTTGAGATAAAACTCATTTAAACTTAATTAGGGGCATACAAAGAAACCATAAGGCCCCTTAACAAATATGTAGCGATTTGTCAAACCACTAAAACACATCACTTCACCAATTACTATATAGGCCAAGCCTTAAAAAAAAGATGGACAAATATCTCTTTATGAATGGCACAAAATTTAAAACACCTCAAAAGACACAAGGCCTTAGTCATGTTATCCTTATACTGTGACATCACAGTTTGTTATATAAGAATTGTGACATCACTGTGTGTATTATCCTTGAACTGTGACATCACTGTGTTTATTATCCTTGCACTGTGACACCACTGTGTTAATTATCTCTTTATTATGACATCAATGTGTTTATTATCCCTGCACTGACTTCACTGTTTATTATCCTTGCACTGTGTCATCACTGTGTTTATTATCCTTGCACTGTGACATCACTGTTTATTATCTTTCTACTGTGACATCACTGTGTTTATTATCCTTGCACTGTGACATCACTGTGTTAATTATCTCTGTACTGTGAAATCAATGTGGTTATTAGTTCTTCACTCTAACATCACTGTTTATTATCCCTGCACTGTGACATCATTGTGTTCATTATCCCTGCACTGTGACATCATTGTGTTAATTATCTCTGAACTCTGACAAAAATGTGGTTATTTCTTAACTCTGACATCACTTTATTATTTTTGCACTCTGACATCACTGTTTATTATCTTTGTACTGACATCACTGTGTTTATTATTCCTTCATTGTGACATCACTGTGTTATTTCTTCACTTTGACATCACGTTTTATTATTCTTGCACTCTGACATCACTGTGTTTATTTTCTTTGTACTGTGACATCAATGTGGTTATTTCTTCACTCTGACATCACGTTTTATTATTCTTGCACTCTGACATCACTGTGTTTATTATCTTAGTACTGTGACATCACTGTGTTTATTATTCCTTCACTGGGACATCACTATGTGTATTGTGCTTACACTGTTAGGGTATGTTCACACGGCTATGATTACCTGCCATTTTCCCTTGTATTACGCACTGGAAGAAAGAAGGTCTATGGGAAAGTGAAAGTCTATAGAAGCTGGCACAGAGTGTTTTAGAAGTACACGCTGGCCAGTGAGTACTTCTAAAACTCCTGACGTATTGTGGCGCGTACAGTACACACTGCAATACTGCAATTGTTGTCTTTGTTATCCCTGCACTGTGACATTGTTGTCTTTATTATTCTTGTACTGTGACATCACTGTGCTTATTATCTTTGAACTGTGACATCACTGAGGGCATAATCTCTGTGTTGTAACATCACTGTGTATATGTATACAAGAGGCAATATATCAGATACAGAAGTTGCAGCTGCACCCAGGAATAGTATTCAATGGTTCTTCCTCCGCATAAAAGGGACACAGTAATGTAAATCACAATGATACCTAAAAAACTTCAAGTTATTCTTTTGACTGGTGGAAAATCCCTCTATACAACAGCATAGGAACATCAAAGACAGCCAGAAACAAAATCTGACAATTCTTCACATTCTTGTCCTTATGGGCTGGTATTATAGCATTTGCTTATGAAGGTATTGTACTTGGTGTGTCAGGATGATGACTGAATGGGCCTGAAATATGTTGGTCACTCTTCTGAACCGGAAATGTGCTCATTTAAACAAGGTGAATTGAAGAGGTTTTCCCATTTCAGACATTTATTGCATAATGACAGGCTGTTCTTGGAGTTCCCACAGAATAGAATGGAAAGTTGTTTGGCCTGTTCCCAAGATAGGTACGGGTCCCAGAGGTAAGACTCAAATCTATCACACTTTGATGACATATCCTATCAATATTCCATCAAAGTGCATATTGGCAACACCTGTTAAAGCTAGATCTTCATGGTAACTTTGAGTTATGGTAAAATAGTGGCCATTGGCAACCTTTTTCTTAATGAGGAAAAAGTAGTAGTGGCTCCCAAGGGGAATCCCGGTGGCACCAGCCGCTGTGGGCCCGGAAGGATGCCTGCCTCCCGGGGCTCCGGGAGCGCATCCGGTCATAACGCCGGGCCGCGGAACCTGGACGCCCGTGCGGCCCCAGGTCCGGGCCCGGTAGCCGGGGACTAATGTCCCCGACTCCCGTGCTAGCGCAGGGTGTCAGCGGAGCACTGCGCCACTAGCGCTGCGCTCCGCTGATCTCCCTGACTGGCCTAAAAGGCATTAGGCCTCAGCGTGCCGGGCGCCGGCCCCCTACTGCTGCCCGTAGGCGGCGCGGTGACGTCACTTCACCGCGCCGCCTATGCATGGCGGCAGTACGGAGCCGGCGGCAGGAGCCCGAGCCAGGTAAGTGGCTGTTGGTTTTTTTTTTTACTACCTACAAGGGGGGTCCCTGGCTACAAGGGGGGTCCCTGGCTACAAGGGGGGGGGCTCCTGGCTAAAAAAGGGGGGGGGCCCTGGCTACAAGGGGGGGTCCCTGGCTACAAGGGGGGGCCCTGATACAAGGGGGCCTTTGGCTCTACGGGGGTCCTGCTAAAAGGGGTGGCCCGGGCTACAAGGGGGTGCCCGGTACAAGGGGTACCTGCTACAAGGGGGTGCCCGGGCTTACAAAGGGGGGGGGGTCTGGGGCCTCAAAGGGGGGGCACTGGCAAAAAAGGGTATCCCCTGGTTACAATTGAAAAAGGCCCCTGGTTTACAAGGGGGTCCCTTGGACTTCCCAAAGGGGGGGCCAAATATTGACTACAAGGGGGGGCCTGACTACAAGGGGCCCCAAGGGGGCCTTGGGTGGGACCCTGGGCAGGCCCTGGCCCCCAGGGGTCCCGCGCTCCGGGGACCTTGAACAGGGGGGCCTGCTACAAAAGGCCCCTCAGAGGGACCGGGCCCGGGGCCCCGGGGACAAAGGGTCCCCGACCCCCAGGGCCCCAGGCCCTGCTAAAAGGGGGGCCCGGACAAGCCGCTCGTCCCTGTCTACCTACAGGGAAGGAGCCCTGCCAGGTGGGGCCCGGCCACCTACGCCCTGACAAGGGGCGCCTGACAAAGGGGTGCCCTTTCTACCTCGGGCCCCTATGCCAGGCGGCAGCACGGGCGGCCCCGGCAAAGGAGCCCGAGCATAAAGGGGCCTGTTTGGTGTTTGTTACTACCTAACAAAGGGGGTCCCGGGCTACAAGGGGGTCCTCGGGCTACAGGGGGGGCTCCGGGCTACAAGGGGGCCCGGGCTACAGGGGGGGGCCCGGGCTACAAGGGGGGCCCTGGCTAAAAGGGGGGGGCCCTGGCAAAAGGGGGGGATCCTGGCTACCAAAGGGGGCCCGGCTACAAGGGGGCCCTGAATAAAAAGGGGCCCGGGCCCCTACAAGGGGGGGCCCTTTGGCTCCCAAAGGGGGGCCGGGCTCAAAAGGGGGGGGGCCCGGGCTACAAAGGGGGCCCTGGTTCCCCAAAGGGGGCCCGGGCTATCAAGGGGGCCCCGGCTACAAGGGGTCCTGACTACAAAGGGGGGCCCTGGCTACCTAAAGGGCTACCTGCACACTAGCTAAAGGAGGCCCCTAACTACCTGTTTAACTACCAAAGGAGACCCTAAATGCCTGCAAACTACCTAAAAGAGGCCCTTTAAATGCCCCTGTAAGCCCAAGCTTCAACCCAAAGGGGGTCCCTAACTGCTTGCAGCCTATTTTAAAGGGGACCCTAACTACCTACAGCTTACCTAACTGGGGGAAAACAAACCTACCTACAGATTGGGGCCTTGCCATTTGCCTACCAAACCCAGGGTCTTTTCTACCTACCCGGTAATATAATTTGAGGGGCTGAGCCCATAGTTTGTAGCATTATCTTCCCGGGGGGTTAGTCCCCCTCCCCACCTTCCAACCCCTTAGGATACCAGGCCTCTAAGTTATGGCCTGAATCCGCTCTCCCACCCCGGGGAAGTTTGTACAGAGGTGGGAAGAGATAAAGAGATGCTGGAAAAGTGAGGATTCTAAGATATTTGTGTGTAATTTCTGCAGGGATGAGCTGTGTCCGGGACAAGTCATACTGGCGGTGTGGAACGGATGCAGAGGAAAAAGGAATAAAAACGACCCCAAGAGAAAGAGAACGACTCCTCAGTAAATTCCGGTGAGTCCCTGATTTCAGGGGTTATTTTTACTTCTATATTGGATCAGTGCTGTATTCACTGTAATGTGACCTGAGCTGGTGTCTGACCTCTATGTGGTCTCTTATATGGCGGGGTTGTAGGGTTTACCTGAGTGGTGTCTGACCTCTATGTGGTCTCTATATGGCGGTATTTTTAGGTTTATTTAGCTGGTGTCTGCCCTCTATGTGGTCTCTATATGGCGGTTTGTAGGTTATATACCTATGAGCTAGGTGTCTGACCCTTGTGGTCTTTTTGCGGTGTGTTTAAGGTTAGATCGTGCCGGGAATGGAGGGAAAATTTTTTGTGAGATATGTATGTGGTAATTTTTTGTGGTGGTGGGGAATTTTAAGGTGGTGGGGGGTGGATAGATGTGGGGGGAGGGGGATATTGTATGTGTGTGGAGGGGGATATTGTATGTGGGTGGAGGGGGATATTGTATGTGGTGGTGGGGGCAATTGTATGGAGCTACTTAGCCCTGTGTCTATGATATGTTAGACTGACAAATGTGTGACTCTCTTGCTATTGTACTACACAATTTCAGTTCTGTTTTGCACACTGTATTATGTGGTAAAATGGGCGCATTTATGTCCGAGAGGCCGGTAATATTTTCATGTACAGTAGGGTGGGCCCCCAAGATCAATTCCCCTGTGGGCTCCAGACCCCCCAGTCCGACACTGTAGACAATGATATAATAGTAAATGAAGTTGCTCCTGAAGTGCATACAATACATAATACATCAAGTGTGATGTATATCTGTGTGGTGAAGACCCTCAGCAGACATAAGTGGCATGTAAAGCAGACCCTTAATAAGACAGCTATTCCGGGAATAAACAAATTGAGTGACTGTCTCCTAGCACAAATCACAAGGATTATCTTGTGTCGCCTAAATGAGGGGCTCATTAGAATTGGAGCTGTGTGCACAAGAGCCTACAAATCGTATTCACAAAAAACAACAACATTGTTTGACAGTTCATTAGCAATGGAGAAAAATCTAAAATAAACAGACACCAGCATACAAACTGGCATTTTACAGCCTAATGAACTAATCTTCCCCAAGAATGAATGCCACATCACTGAGTGTCAGCAGAACTTATAATGGCAGAGATTTATTTAGCTGGTATTAAAATTGGTTGCATTAGGATAGACCCCTGCTGACCTGCCTTATTGCCCACTGAAACATTTAGTCCTCTCATGAAAACAATCAGATATGATTATGTGAACCAACAGGCAGAAAACCCTTATTTTTACTTTTGTAATGAAGCCCCCTATCCTGAAAACTATGTTAATACTTAGGTTGTTTAAGATTAGAAAGAAAGCAGCCTTCCACTGTATTCCATAGATCATGTGTGGTACCGCAACAGACTACAATACTGAAATATCCCTTTTCGTCTTTTTAATGTCAATGACATTTTTTTCCTTTTTCTGATCCAATAAGTTTGCCCAATGACAAAGACATGAACAGTCTATTATTTTTAAGGGTATGTTAATTTTAACATTGAGAGATAGAATATCCAAAATAAAATCCAGAAAATCACATTGTATAAATTATATACATTTATTTGCATTTTACTGAGAGAAATAAGTATTTTATCCCTCTGGCAAAACCCTTGTTGGCAAGCACAGCAGTCAGATGTTTTTTGTAGTTGATGATGAAGTTTGTGCACATATCAGGAGGAATTTTGGTCCACTCCCCTTTGCAGATCATCTCTAAATCATTAAGATTTTGCGGCTGTGGCTTGGCAACTTGGAACTTCAACTCCGTCCATAAGTTTTCCATGGGATTAAGGTCTGAAGACTGGCTAGACCACTCCATGATCTTAATGTGCTTCTTTTTGAACCAATCCTTTGTTGCCTTGGCTGTATGTTTTGGGTCATTGTCTTGCTGGAAGACCCAACCATGACCCATTTTTAATGTCCTGGAGGAGGAATGGAGGTTGTCACTCAGGATTTTATGGTACATGGCTCCATCCATTCTCCCATTAATGTGGTGAAGTAGTCCTGTGCCCTTAGCAGAGAAACACCCCCAAAACATAATGTTTCCACCTTCATGCTTGACAGTGGGGATGGTGTTCTTTGGGACAAAGGCAGCATTTCTCTTCCTCCAAACACTGCGAGTTGAGTTAATACCAAGGAGCTAAACTTTTGTCTCATCTGACCACAGCACCTTCCCCAAATCACTCACAGAAAATCCCTTTTT
>JAODAL010055101.1:0-24193 GCA_025379985.1 Phyllomedusa bahiana
TTTTAAATACCCTGTACATAAAACAGATACAGGTGAAAGGGTCAGGGGGGGCTGCAGACTTCCCTGTGGCCCCCTGTACAGGCAGTGTGTAACCTCCACTGTAGGGAGGAGCAGAGATCACTGTTGATATATAACAGATACAGGTGTAAGGTGCAGGAGGGGGTTTGGACTGTCCCCTTACCCCCCCTTGTCACAGGAGGTGTAACCCCCACTGAGGGGGGAGCAAGATCATGGTGATATCATATTGATACGGGTTAAGGTGCAGAAGGGGCGCAGACTGTGCCCTGTACAGCCCTATCCCAAGGCAGTGGTAACCCCCATGCAGGGGGGCAAGAAAAATGGTGATATCATATAACAGATACAGGTGTAAGGTGCAGGAGGGGCTGCAGACTGTGCCCTGTAGCCCATGTACGGGCGTGTGTAACCTCCACTGCAGGGAGGAGCAGAGATCACTGGTGATATCATGTAACAGATACAGGTGTAAGGCGTAGGAAGGGCTGCAGACTGTGCCCTGTACAGCCCCATGTCACAGGCAGTGTGTAACCTTCACTGCAGGGAGGAGCAGAGATCACGGTGAAAACAAAAAACAGATAAGGTGTAAGGGCAGGGGGGGGTGCAGACTGCCCCCGTAAGACCCATGTCACAGGCAGTGTGTAACCCCCAAACTGTGGGGAGGAGCAAAATCACTGGGGATCATTAATGATAAGGTGAAAGGTGAGGGGGGGGCTGAGACTGTGCCCTGTCAGCCCCAGTCCAGCAGGGGTAACCCCACTGCAGGGGGGAGCGAGATCACGGTGGGTAATATCCGATATCAAAAACAGATACAGGTGTAAGGGTGAGGGGGGGCTGCAGACTTGCCTGACAGCCCCATGTCACAGGCAGGGTGAACCTCCACTGAGGGGGAGCAGAGATCACTGGTGGGAATTTCCCTGAATAATCAGATACGGGTTTTAAAGGGTTTCAGGAGGGGCGCAGACTTGCCCTTCCCGCCCCATGCAGGCAGGGTGAAACCTACTGAGGGAGGAGCAGAGACACTGGGGGTAATACCTGATTCATATAACAGATACAGGTGTAAGGTGAGGGGGGCGCAGACTGTGCTCTGTACACCCGTAAAATAAAAAGAAAAAAATGGCCCCGGCGAACTGCAGGATAAAAAGCCCGAGCTAAAGGTTTTTACTTTAAAAAAGTATTTATTCTCAAAAAATGCAAGATTTTACCTCACAAAATTAAAAAAAAACATAAGATTTACTTTAGGGTTTCACGAAGCGCCCTCGTTTCTTTCAAAGTTGTTATGAAGCAGGGGGTCTCTCGCGAAACGCGTCATCTAATCTGTTTTTTGTTTTTTAATTTTGTGAGATAAAATCTTGCATTTTTGAGAATAAATACTTTTTTAATGTAAAAGCCCTCTAGCTCGGGGTTTTTTTTCCTGCACGTGCGCCGGGGCCCTTTTTCTCTTTTCCCTTGGGGTCTTTCTCCCACCCGTCAGAGCGGAGCATCATGACCAGCGCTGCCGTACTAAGGCTACGGGATATAAATTGCCCCCCAACCCATATGATTTTGTGCCTCTATATTTAAAGCGCAAACCCCCAAGGTGAAACCCAAATGTATTTTAATACCCAAATTTGTTTAACATAAAAAACATATTTGGCCCCCCCCCCTTTTTTCCTCTTTCTGTACAGCCGTATGTCACAGGCAGGGTGTAACCTCCACTGCAGGGAGGATGGAGGCGATAAGAAGGGCAATGCAATAAAGTCATCCATTTATTTTGTAGCGCATGTGAATGAATTGTTAAAGATCTTTTCCACGTCCCATGTGGGTTATTGACAGCAATGGCCTAAATGCAAACTTAATGAACCTTAAAATGATCCAGGGTCAAAAGGGCAGATCATAGACAGAGGGGTCGGGGCAGATTGTAGAAAGAAACGGCGCAATAAAAACGATAGTCTCATCGATAGGAAACAAGCCCTAACCCCTACCCCCTTGCATCCTGCCATTCTCAATGGGTACGCAAATAAAGCTTTGTTGTTCTATTCCAATTGGTATCTGAATGGTTCTGCTCACAGCTGTTTGTTACAATGCAAATCAGTTTATAAGCAGGTCAAATCTTTGTTCTGTACAGATTTGTTTCAATATAGTACGGCACTGTACTGTAGAGAGGCGCTAAAGACCACCAATCAGTGCATGCACCTCACTAATACATGTCAGAACAGTACAGGACATGTAGTACCATACTGTACTGTAGAGAGGTGCTATACACTAATCACTAATACATGTAAGAGCAGTACAGGACATGTAGTACCACATTGTAGTGTAGAGAGGCGCTATAGACTACCAATCACTGCATGCACCTCACTAATATATGTAAGAGCAGTACAGGACATGTAGTACCGCACTGTACTGTAGAGAGGCGCTATAGACCACCAATCACTGCATGCACCTCACTAATACATGTAAGAGCAGTACAGGACATGTAGTACTGCACTGTACTATAGAGAGGCGCTATAGACTGGCAATCACTGCATGCACCTCACTAATACATGTAAGAGCAGTACAGGACATGTAGTACTGCACTGTACTGTAGACAGGCGCTATAGACCACCAATCACTGCATCCACCTCACTAATACATGTAAGAGCAGTACAGGATATGTAGTACTGCACTGTACTGTAGAGACGTGCTATAGACCACCAATCACTGCATGCACCTCACTAATACATGTAAGAGCAGTGTAGGACATGTAGTACCGCACTGTACTGTAGAGAAGAGCTATAGACTGGCAATCACTGCATGCACCTCACTAATACATGTAAGAGCAGCACAGGACATGTAGTACCGCACTGTACTGTAGAGAGGAGCTATAGACAACCAATCACTGCATGCACCTCACTAATATATAGAGCACTTCAGGACATGTAGTACTGCACTGTACTGTAGAGAGACGGTATAGACAACCAATCACAGCATGCACCTCACTAATACATCTAAGAGAAGCACAGGACATGTTGTACCGCACTGTACTGTAGAGAGTTGCTATAGACCGCCAATCACTGCATGCACCTCACTAATACATGTAAGAGCAGTATAGGATATGTAGTACCGCACTGTACTGTAGAGAGGCGCTATAGACCGCCAATCACTGCATGCACCTCACTAGTACAGTGTAAGGCAGTACAGGACATGTAGTACCACACTGTACAGTAGAGAGGTGCTTACACCAATCACTGCATGCACCTCACTAATAGATGAAAGAGCAGTACAGGACCTGTAGTACCGCACTGTACTGTAGAGAGGTGCTATAGACTACCAATCACTGCATGCACCTCACTAATACATGTAAGAGCAGTATAGGATATGTAGTACCGCACTGTACTGTAGAGAGGCGCTATAGACCGCCAATCACTGCATGCACCTCACTAATACATGTAAGAGCAGTACAGGACATGTAGTACCACACTGTACAGTAGAGAGGTGCTATACACCAATCACTGCATGCACCTCACTAATATATGAAAGAGCAGTACAGGACATGTAGTACCGCACTGTACTGTAGAGAGGTGCTATAGACTACCAATCACTGCATGCACCTCACTAACATATGTATGAGCAGTACAGGACCTGTAGTACCGCACTGTACTGTAGACAGGCGCTATAGACCACCAATCACTGCATGCACCTTACTAATACATGTAAGAGCTGTACAGGACATGTAGTACCTCACTGTACTATAGAGAGGCTACTAGACCACCAATCACTGCATGCACCTCACTAATACATGTAAGAGCAGTACAGGAAATGTAGTACCGCAATGTACTGTAGAGAGGAGCTATAGACCACCAATCACTGCATGCACCTCACTAATACATATAAGAGCAGCACAGGACATGTAGTACCGCACTGTACTGTAGAGAGTTGCTATAGAGCGCCAATCATTGCTTGCACCTCACTAATACATGTAAGAGCAGTACAGGACATTTAGTACCACACTGTACTGTAGAGAGGTGCTATAGACCACCAATCACTGCATGCACCTCACTAATACATGTAAGAGCAGTACAGGACATGTAGTACCACATTGTAGTGTAGAGAGGTGCTATACACCAATCACTGCATGCACCTCACTAATACATGTAAGAGCAGTACAGGACATGTAGTACCGCACTGTACTGTAGAGAGGAGCTATAGACCAATAACCGCATGGACCTCACTAATACATGTAAGAGCAGTACAGGACATGTAGTACCACACTGTACTATAGAGAGGCTACTAGACCACCAATCACTGCACCCACCTCACTAATACATGCAAGAGCAGTACAGGACATGTAGTACTGTACTGTAGAGAGGCTATAGACAACCAATCACTGCATGCACCTCACTAATACATGTAAGAGCAGTACAGAACATTTAGTACTGCACTGTACTGTAGAGAGGCTCTAGACCCCCAAACACTGCAAGCACCTCACTAATACATGTAAGAGCAGTACAGGACATGTAGTACCGCACTGTACTGTAGAGACGTGCAATAGACCCCCAATCACTGCATGCACCTCACTAATACAGGTAAGAGCAGTACAGGACATGTAGTACCGCACTGTACTATAGAGAGGCGCTATAGACCACCAATCACTGCACGTACCTCACTAATACATGTAAGAGCAGTACAGGACATGTAGTACCGCACTGTACTGTACAGAGGTGCTATAGACCGCCAATCACTGCATGCACCTCACTAATACAGGTAAGAGCAGTACAGTACATGTAGTACCGCACTGTACTATAGAGAGGCGCTATAGACCACCAATCACTGCACGTACCTCACTAATACATGTAAGAGCAGTACAGGACATGTAGTACCGCACTGTACTGTACAGAGGTGCTATAGCTCTGCAGTGTCTGAGACATTTTATGGTGAGTCCATTCTCAAGATGCAGTGTCCCAGGAAAGAGCATGGTCTACTGGAGATCTTGTATCCTCAGACCATTATAATATGAGATATCAGTGTAACAATCTGCACAAGGCAGGGGCTGCAGCGATCTCCTGGCAGCAGCCCAAAATTGTGGAGATTCCCCCAAACCACCTCCACCCTCACAGGCAGAGGCTCAGCTCTGACAGCCCCACCCAGGCACCTTAGACACCTGTCAGAGCCCCACCCAGGCCCCTTAGACACCTCCAAGGTAGGTTTTACCACAAAGTAAAATGGACGTGGGAATCTTGCAAATTAAATCATAAACATTTTCACCTTTCATCATTTAGAATTCTGCCCTATTTCTGTTTTAGCTGCTCCCTCAGTGATCCATAGTGCACAGCTCATCTCCAGGGGATACGACCAGTGATGAGAGCTCCTCAGTCCTGGCCGAACATGCTCAGGCAGCTACTGTCAGGTCTCTATCCTGTCTAGTAATCACAATAGGACCGCCATAATGAAAGGCAGAAGTGCTAACCACTCAGCTACTCACAGCTTGTTACATAAACAGACTTTTGTTTGACTAGAGCACAGGTGTCAAACTGCGGCCCTCCAGCTGTTGGGAAGCTACAACTCCCATCATGCATTTGTATAATCTATAACCGTGGGCATCATGGGAGTTGTAGCTTCCCAACAGCTGGAGGGCCGCAGTTTGACACCCCTGAACTAGAGTGAGCATACTGTGGGGAAAGGCATGGTGAGGTCAAGTTTGTTGGGTCACGTGATATGCAAATCAAATCTTTCATTTCCCTTCCCTCTCTCCGTTAATTCACCATGACAAGTGGACGCCATCTTGGAGTCACACCTAAACACCAGTCTCTTCAGCAACTTGTGGGTGGTAGCAGAGTTAGGTCAGCCCCAACCGGACACCTAACCACCCTCCACAAGCCCTTTGAGGGCACTGCAACACTCATGCAGCCTTCAGCGAATGAGAGTTTGACCCCCTGCGCTTGATGTAGAGGACGCCCCCTTTGGGTATAAGTAGATCATGGTGGAGATCTGCACTGACCCCCGATATAGTTGTACATATTAGGTGCCCCAATCTACTCTAACCAACCCTAATCTTGCTGACCCTTCTGGGTCTTGTAGTGCAGCATGGCCCTCAATCCGGACCAGTGACGGCGAGGTGTAATAATTTCCATACAAGGAACGCATTAGTAACCAGGAGGTGTCAGCAACCTCTGAAGACGGTTTATTGAGGACCTCCACAGACATGGAATGGGTGCGCTGCTGCAGCGCCGGCTCCTCATCCACAGGGGACTTCAAGAGTTAAAAAGTCTCAGCGTTAAGTGCAAAAAATAATGAACTCTTCAGTAAAGCCTCAATCTGGCGTCAGCTTGGATCTAAGGCACATACGGCGCACAAGCCCTCCTCCATACATTCACCGGTCCCGGGGGGCTCAGGCGCTGAGGGCCACTACCAGGGGGTGGTTGGGACTAATGGTGGAACTTCTTGCTGGGGTCCTTGGCGTGGTCGAGCAGCAGCTGGCAGGGGGTGAAGTGGCTGCCATACACGTTCTCGTACTTTCTCATCTTCTCCACAAGGCGGTTTGCCCCAAAAGCGTCGGCGTATCTGAAGGGACCTACAGGGGGCAAGAGAAGGGCATTCGTGATCAAATATACCAAGACTATCATCCTATAATAAGCAGCTCTATTACTATTATCCTTTGAGCTTTCATTCCTCACTATTTTCAAGTCCTCTGCTTGCTGTCAGTGAATATGAACACTCTGGTTTACAATTTATAGTTACATAGTAGGGTTGAGACATCTGTCCCATCTGTGCAACCAAGGGTGGGGAAACGGATAGATTTATAGAGGTCACAGCCCTGCTCAGTGTGTGCTCTGTATACCACACCGCTCTCAATTCGTCAAGATTCGTTACAATGTGTCAGTGCAGATCAGCCCCGAATGTACTGCGCCCTGGAATCAATGGTGCTTTAAAAGGGAATATGTCGCCAATTTTTTTTTTTTTTTTTTACTCATTTCCTCTCGTTTTTATTTCCTGATTGTAGATTTCTCTATTCGGCCGTCTATATATGATTGTGGGGAAGACATTCTTGCTTGCACTGCTTTAACAGCAGTCAGAGAGATGCTTTACAGCAGCTTCATGCACATAGGATTCTTAAGACAGATTCTGTCCCATAGACTTGTATAGGAGAGTTTTTACTGTGAAGGGAGGGGGGAGCTGTGACATCTCCTCTTGTGACTGGTGGATTCTGTGTTATCTGTACACAATGGTGTCTCCTTTCAGTTTGACCCTGCTTCTACCGATAATGAGCACACTGCTGAAAAGCTCCCCAAACTGAACAGGAAGTGTCAGACGATTGTTAGGCCTAGTGGCCAAAGTGAAAACTGCAGGACTTAAGAATTATTAAAAAAAAATACTGAAGGTGATCTGGAAAAAAAAACAAAAACCAAAAATTCCTAAAAAATGTGTTTAACATAAAAATGTGAGTTAAACAACAAGTCATTTTTTGATGACACATTCCCTTTAAAATAAAGAATAGTAAATCAGAAAAAAATAAAAAATAAAATCATCAGTCCAGAGTGAAAGTGAGAACTGACTCCGCACCGACAAAGCTCTGGATTGGGTTACAGTCTAGAATTCGGGAACAAAATGGGGTCACTGGGTTTGTGTGCGAAAAATCCAGCATGGAATCCGGGGCAGAAATCCGAGGTGATCCCCTTGCATCTCTGCTGCGGGTTGCCGCAGTTTGGACGCAGATCGGATCCGTGTGTCGGGTATGAAATCTGGAGGAATTCTGCAGCAGAGACCCGACCCCATACTGCAGATTTAGTTTTTCCATGGAGGGGATGCAGTTCACTGCGTGTATGACAGCGCCACTGTTTTTTTTTTGTTCCGTGTTTCTGGATTTCACCGCGTGTTACAGACGTGATCACATTACTCTGGGGTGATACGATTCTGCCAGTAACAAAACACCTTTGTTTTACCATAATTTTTTATTTTTTTTTTAAACACATTTCACTGTTCTCTGACTAACGACAAACTCTTCTTTTACTATCAGACCTGGGAAAGGACTTTATTTTTGGAAGGGGTAGATGATATTTCAACTGGACATATGATGTTACTGTACATCATGAAGTCAGGACAGGGGTACATAGCAGGGTCCGCTTCATATGTGGCGGGTAACAGCTGTTAGTTACACCTGGGACCGGCTGCTAGTGGTTGAGATCGGAGAGAATTCAGCCTTTTCAAGGGGGTGCTCCGACCATTGACTGATCTATATCGATAGGAAATGCCATCAAAGTTTGATAGGTGCGGAGTTGACCTATGTGCCACGCACCTATCTCGGAAACCAGCCTTGAAAGTCAACTCAGACGGGAGATCTGGTCACACTTGCACACACCTCTCCATTATGTTCTATGGGAGTTCTAAGAAAAAACAAATAGTCCGCTCCGCTGTACTGGGAACTCCCATAGAAGAGAATGGAGAGAACACCGCGCTCCGCATTACTGGGAACTCCCATAGAACAGAATGGAAAACACAGCGCTCCCCTGTACTGGGAGCTCCCATAGAGGAGAATGGAGAGAACACGGCGCTCCCCTGTACTGGGAACTGCCATAGAACAGAATGGAGAGAACACGGCGCTCCCCTGTACTGGGAACTCCCATAGAACAGAATGGAGAACACAGCGCTCCCCTGTACTGGGAACTCCCATAGAGGAGAATGGAGAACACAGCGCTCCCCTGTACTGGGAACTCCCATAGAGGAGAATGGAGAACACAGCGCTCCCCTGTACTGTGAACTCCCATAGAGGAGAATGGAGAACACAGCGCTCCCCTGTACTGGGAACTCCCATAGAGGAGAATGGAGAACACAGCGCTCCCCTGTACTGGGAACTCCCATAGAGGAGAATGGAGAACACAGCGCTCGTCTGTACTGTGAACTCCCATAGAATTGTAGAGTTGTGCACAAGTGTGTTCTGAGCTCCATTCGGAGTTGACACTTTCGGGAAGTCCCGCACCCATCACACTTTCGTGCCATATCCTTAACCACATAGATGATGCGACCGTGGCACTTAAGGGGTTAATAAATAGTGCTGTCATGAGGGAGAGAGGTGGGTGGGTGCACAGGATCACGAGGTTCTGACCAGTTACCACAGCAGCCCTGGTCTAAGGAAGGCCTCCATGGCTGACGTCTTACCATCCCCCTCACATCCTGCCAGAAGCCATTATTGTGCACCCTTAAAGGGGTTGTCTCGCTACAATGATTGGGTTTTAATTAAAAGATCTTTAAAAAACAAGCAGCTTTGCAATATATGTTCATTACAAATGTCCTACTGATTTTGAGCTAGCCCTGTTAGTATTACTACATCAGCTTCTCAAATCTCTATAGCAGCCGACCTGTTGATTATCTCACTGGCTGTCAGGTCTGTATGACTCATCACCTTTTGAATACAGGTCAGAACAGAGAGCCCCTCCCGCACAGAATGCTTCTGGAGGGGGAGGAGGACTCTGGCTTCTGTGTCTGTGCTGCCTGGATTAACCCTGTGTGTGCCTGCTTCCTCATGCTCTCTACACAGATAGATGTGACAGCAGTGACCCTGTCTGTTACTATAATCATGATGTGTCTGTGGAGCTGTAACTATACTAATACTATACAGATCAGGGAGGCTTGTGAACAGTTCATGCTCTGCTGTACTAGTGACACATCCTGAGTAACACTTCACAGCTGCCCTGTGTCTGTTCTGACAGGGTCTGTTTGTTGCTGGAGATGTGGAGATATGTATGCTAAGCAGAGGGTATAGGAACACTTGCATCCCTCTGTTCTGCTATTAGCAATCATAGACCTCTCCACACTCATAGATCAGCCCTAATACAGCTGATCTAGATGCCTGCAGAAAGATCTAGGCAGGCACACACAGGGTTAACTCTGGCAGCATCCCCCTGCCCCCCCCCCCCCCCCTGCTGTATAGAAGTTATGGAGGAGAGCTGCCTGTGTGCTGAGGGGGGGGGGGGGGGGGGAAGAGGAAGGAGAAGAGGCAGACAAGCTAGCACGCCCCTCAACTCAAAAATCCTTTGCTTCTAAAAACATTGATGTAGGCTGAAAGCTTGTAATGAGACAACCAGGGGCGTCGCTAGGCTGTTTTATTCGGGGCCCGAGCCCCGAATAAAACAGCCTGTGCCCCGAGTTTCCCGGGCTCCAGGCCTCTGCGCTGGGCCTGAAGCACCGACTGGCTCTTCAGCTGCATGTGCGTCCGCTGGACGCACACACAGCTGAGGGCTTCTGCGGGGCAGAGAGCGAGCGCTCCCTGCTCCGCAGACAGTGTCGGACCCGCAGGTCCTACACCGCGAGGCTGCCGGATCCTCACAGCGCTGAGGACCCGCCGCGGCCCCGTGCGCCTCAGCCGGCAGTGTCGCGATGACATCACATCATCGCGACGCTGCCTGTCCTCGGGCGCACAGCGCGTCATAGGCCGTGCACCCGAGGAGCTGCCGGAGGAGCGCGGGCTGAAGAGGACGGAGCGCGCTCGCCAGGGGAGTTAAGGTGAGTATTAATGTTATTTTTATAGCGTTTACCTGCCTCAGTGCCCCTATATACTGCCTGTGCCCCTATAATGCCTGCCTGTGGCCCCCATATCCCTGCCTGTTGCCCCCTATAATGCCTCCCTGTGGCCCCATATCCCTGCCTGTTGCCCCCTATAATGCCTCCCTGTGGCCCCCTATAATGCCTGTCTGTGGCCCCCATATACTGCCTCAGTGCCCCTCTATCCTGCCTGTGGCCCCCCTCTATCCCTGCCTGTGGCCCCCCTCTATCCCTGCCTGTGGCCCCCCTCTATCCCTGCCTGTGGCCCCCCTCTATCCCTGCCTGTGGCCCCCATATATCCCTGCCTGTGGCCCCCATATATCTGCCTGTAGCCCCTATATATCTGCCTGTAGCCCCCATATATCTGCCTGTAGCCCCCATATACTGCTTCAGTGCCCCTATATACCTAACTGAGGGGACTGCTATACCTAAAATTAAGGAGTTGCTGGAAATGTGAGGATTCTAAGATATTTGTGTCCAAATCCTCAGGGGACGAGTATTGCCGGGAGCAATCAGCATGAAGGTGTGAAACGGATGGAGAAGAAAAAGGAAAGTGAACGACGCTGATCAGAAAAGATGTCTCCGGTGAGTTACTAAATGTAAACTGCAGTGTAATCACTTATATGTCTGCAGAGCGTCTACATACAACTAGTATCTACCACTATATGGCCCCTGTATGGCGGTGGTATATGTAATCAGAGCCTGTGTACAGCTGATAGTCACATGTGGGGGTCGCGTTCGGTCAGGGTCTGGCAGGATTATTTGAGCCTTAAGTAGTAATAGTTTGGGGTCTTGGTTTTGTAGGAGTGTTTTTAGTCACAATCACTTGTCTGGTAGATTTGCTCCATGTATCGGTGGATTATTTGGTGACTGTTTAGGGGTATTGTCATATGAAGGTGAGAAGTTCTGAAAAGTAAATTTGTCATTGGTGATTTTTACTGTACAGTGACTGCTGAGGAGATGGACGGGATCTGTGTGGGATGTGCAGAAAATTAGTGACAGGAACAGAAGGTTTTTCTCTGTAAAAAAACATCCGCAGTTCACAATGAGGCGGGAAAAACACAAAGGGCCCGAGCCCCGGATGTTTTAGGACCCTAGCAACGCCCCTGGAGACAACTCCTTTAAGCCAGAGCACTGTACAAGTGATCATGCACCCTTATGGTCCAGTACCCTAAAATTGCACTGCACGTCCCCCAAAAATTGAAATAAATTAATAAAAAAATAAAAAAAAACCATACCCATCAAAAAATCCTTTGGGGTAGAGGGTATTTTTTTTTTTTTTTACTTCTTTCCTTGTCCCACAAAAATCAACAAAATAATCACTGGTTAAAGCTTATTTTTTGTATGTATCCCCGGAGCAGCAGTGGGCACGATCACTTGTCCAATACACTGCCTGCTTGTGTGTTGCAATACCCCACCTGACATGATGTATGTGTATAGCAGAAGTCTTCAAATAGGGGGTATTAATGGTGCACGCCCCCTGTGGTGCAGATTCTTCCACTCACCTCCAAGGCATGGTGGGAAGCCAAGTCCAAACACGGCTCCGATATCCCCCTCCACAGGGTCACTGAGGATCCCCTCCTGCAGGCATAGGACGGCTTCATTCACAAAGCGGGTGACGAGTCGCATCTGGACGTCCTCATCAGAGGAGCTGCGGAGACAAAACATGACATGACATGTCTATAAGGGGGGCGCATACACAAGGAAGAACGCCCTCGGCAGGCAACTAAGCGGTACAAGAAACCAAGGACGCTGCAATTCCTGCCAGCCTAAACCTTCACTAGTGGAGCGGTTTTACGGCGTGCGCCTCAGGGTGCTACAGACCCATCAGCCCCATAGCAGTCCTCCATGTGAGCTGCAATCAGCTGCTAATATAGCAACAGTTTCCCTTCAGGCAGGTGTAGGAGTTGTGCAGGTCCTCATATACAAGTGCTCACCCTCTAAGATCTCTGCTTGCAGTCAGTGAATAAAGACAGATATTTGTAAACCAGTAGGTTAAAAACCCAAGTCCTGACCGGATACTTCTCGCAGCTGAGGGTTTGTTACAGTCACATTGGCAGTGTCAGCTCTCTCCCCAATTATGGCTTGCTTGTGTGTATCAGTGCATTACACCGGAGCCCCCGGCAGCAGAGATGTGACACAGGATGACCAGACTTGGAAGCTTACACATCGGCTCTGACCGGCAGCTTGAACTTCTCCAGGATCTCCTCCGCTCCGGAGTTCACAGCTCTTTCCTTCGTTCCCTGCTGGTACACGTAGAAACCTTTACCAGACTTACGCCCTGGAAGGGAAAGAAAAGGAAGGGATATGATTTGGGGGGGGGGACTTAGAGCACAATGGTATCTTTAACAAAACCTCCAAACAACCACAATCACCAAACCAAATCACCAGAACTAGCGACCCACAATAACCAGCAACACCACCAATCCGTAACAACGACACACCAGCAGCCAACTGGCAACAGCCAACCATCGAATCACAACAACCAACCAGCACCACCAACAGCCTACAACAGTCAACCAGCGACCAACCAGCACCACTACCAGTCATCCACGACAACCACAATAACCAACCAGCACCATCAGCCCACAACAACTAATCATCAACAACCAGCACCACCACTAACAGCCTACATCAACCAGCAACCAACTAGCACCTCTATCAGCCCACAACAACTAATCATCAACAACCAGCACCACCACTAACAGCCTACAACAACCAGCAACCAACTAGCACCTCGATCAGCACAAAACTAGTCAGCAACCAACCAACACCTCTATCGGCCCACAACCAGCACCACCAACAGCCTACAACAGTCAACCAGCGACCAACCAGCACCACTACCAGTCATCCAAGACAACCACAATAACCAACCAGCACCATCAGCCCACAACAACTAATTATCAACAACCAGCACCAACCCTAACAGCCTTCATCAACCAACTAGCACCTCTATCAGCCCACAACAACTAATCATCAACAACCAAGCAACCGGCACCACCACCACCACCAACAGCCTACATCAACCAGCTAGCACTACTATCAGCCCACAATAACTAAACACCCAACCAGCACCACCAACAGCTTACTATAGTCAACAAGCAACACCACTAACAGCCTACATCAACCAACAACCAACTAGCACCTCTATCAGCCCACAACAACTAATCAACAACCAACCAGCACCACCACCACCACCAACAGCCTACATCAGCCCACAACTAGACATCAACCAACCAACACCTCTATCGGCCCACAACAAGCAACCAGCACCACCAACAGCCTACATCAACCAACTAGCACTACTATCAGCCCACAATAACTAAACAACCAACCAGCACCACCAACAGCTTACTACAGTCAACAAGCAACACCTCTATCGGCCCACAACAACTAATCGTCAACAAGCAACACCTCTATCGGCCCACAACAACAACTAATCGTCAACAAGCAACACCTCTATCGGCCCACAACAACTAATCGTCAACAAGCAACACCTCTATCGGCCCACAACGACTAATCGTCAACAAGCAACACCACTATCAGCCCACAACAACTAATCGTCAACAAGCAACACCTCTATCGGCCCACAACAACTAATCGTCAACAAGCAACACCTCTATCGGCCCACAACAACTAATCGTCAACAAGCAACACCTCTATCGGCCCACAACAACTAATCGTCAACAAGCAACACCTCTATTGGCCCACAACAACTAATCGTCAATAAGCAACACCTCTATCGGCCCACAACAACTAATCATCAAGCCACAATGAACAACCAAAAAATAAAAATTGATCACCACATCTAAAAACAGTGACAGAAAATGATGTGGGTGCCCGCCGCCGGCGTAAAACGCAAGCAACAGATCAGCAGCTCTACAACTGCTAAGAAATAGTCACAGTGAACACTGGAACTACTGTAAAATGTATTTCTGCTACGTTTTGGATACATGAAAATTTTAGGTTCTTTGTGCACATTTTTTTATTTTTTTTTTTTAAACATAATTTTTATTAAATTTTAAAATAACAAAAACATATAATTACTGTCCATTAGATGAGATACTACTCGACACAAAGAAATAATATAAGGCATCATTACTACAGATAAGAAAAGTACTAAGCAATGAAAGTACAAAATAGCACCAATGACATACTTTGGTATCATAATAATAAGGATGAAGCAAAAGAAGTCTCCATCTTCACTAAAGAAAGAAAACAAAAAATAATAAAAATAAGTAACCCCCCCCCTCCCCTCCCCCCAAAAAAAAACCAAAACACAGAACAGTGGTACCCATACGCAGTTATGTATAAGAGACAATCACATGCACTTATGTAATCAAGTAAGGTCTGGAATAAAAGGTGAATACAAATCCTGTGCTGATACAATGCTGCGAGATTGTCACATGGCCCCCGTCCCCCAAAGCCCAAGGGAGAGAAATAGATAGAGGACAAATTCACCCCAAACTCTGACGCACAGTTACCCAGGGAGTATCCGGGGCACGGTGTCAGGATATGGCTGAGGTAAAGCTCCCATGTTATGGGATACAGACATCCAAAGCCCCCAGAGTGCCCGCTAGGTGAGAGGAGAGATACCAGGAGGTGTAGACAAAACGCTGCTTGATCTCCTGGGGGGTGTAAAAAGTTACCTATGAACTCCTGCCATTTCTTGAAAATGTTAGAGCATTGGTTTCCTTAGTCCTGATAATGTTGATTCTGTCATTTCGAGATGATGTTTGACCGCTGGATCACTTCCTGCAATGTAGGGACGGTTGGTTCCAACCATTTGGCCAGGAGGCTTCTTTTAGCCGCTAATAACAATATGTGCAGAACTGAGTGGTTCCTAAAATGTTGTGGTAAATTATGGAACAGGAGCTGTGTTGGCTCTAAGGTTAAATGACACCGAAGCTTAAGATTCAGAGTTTGTATGACTGTCTCCCAGAACTTCATGGTTTCCACACAGGTCCATATACTATGGACAAAATCCATGCGGGGGGTGCCACACTTAGGACAGGACGTCAAACGGTCTGGACAAGCTGGATTGGGGGGGTGGGGTGGGGGGGGGGGGGGGGGGAGTATTAAAGCCGTAAATTGCGGAATGGGCAATTCTAAAGAATGTGTCCCTTCACTTCTAGTTAACTATATATTTATGGATCTTCAGCCATCCCTGGAGAATTGTAGAAGATATCTCCTGGTTAGGGTAGACCTTCTCCCACTTCCAAAATCCTGCAAGGCCCCTCGTCTTCTGAACCCCTACGAAGACCAGCATATAGCGCTGATAGAGAGTGGTCTGTTGAAGAAGTAGGGTCGATAACATTATCAAAAGCATTCAAATTAAAATGAGACGGCTTCATGTCCTTACTTCTATTAAAAACTCACTATTTGGGAGTAGGCCAAAATATGCGATGGTGGCAAGGAATATTTTTGAGATAATTCTGAGAGAGAGTAAATCCGTTGGTGGGAAGGGTGAATAAGTTGGGAAATAGTTAAGATCCCTTTACTCCTCCAGACTTTAAATTGGGGGTTATCAAGGCCAGGTTTGAATTCTGGGTGCCCATAGATAGGAAGGATCTACTGGTCTGGTAGGCAGAGAGAACAGGGTTCTACAGGCCTTCCAGGTCACCGATCGTGTCCCCTCACAATGACGCTATGCTTCGCCACCTTAGGAAGAGCAGAATATTTGGTATGAAGAAGGCCTGGAAGCGTCCATGGGTGAACCAGTGCCGCCTCAGTAGAGAGATTGGAATATCTGGAAGACTGTTTAACCCAATCCGATCCGTGACGCAGGAGGCTGGCTAGATTAAACAACCTCGGATCCGGCAAAGTCAGCCCCCCCCGCCCCTCCTATCCCTTGGGAGGATCAGTTTCGCTAGGGCTATCCGGGGGCGTTTTTTATTCCACAGGAAAGAAGTGAAAGCGGTATAAAGTTGGTGGACATCTTTATGTCTAAGCAATAAGGGGATTGTTTGTAACAAATATAGTATTTTTGGAAACGTCATCATCGTGAGAAGATGAGCCTTAGCAAGTAAGGGGAGCGGAAGATGCATCCATCGTTCTAGTTCCTGACCAATTTTGAGGACCAGAGGGGGGTAATTGAGGTGATAAATGGACTCGGGACTTACCGATATTTATTCCCAGATACTTGATGGAGGCACCCGCCAGGGATATAGGTAAATTGCAAAGCAGATGTGAGGAGGGTGAATGAGCAGGGGAGAGATCCAACAATTCTGACTTAGAACCATTAACCTTGAAGCCCGAGAAAAGGCCAAACTCATGTAACGGATCTAAAGCTATCGGAACCTCCACCAGTGGGTCGGTGCACATTTTTGATCAAAACTAGGAGTAGCAGCCTCCATTTTGGTCGTGCACTCCGCCCATCCACACAGAGCTTAGCTGGGAACTTCATTTCCTGAAAGTATGGAGACCTGAGAGGTTACCAAGCCAGCTGAGAAGGTTACAATGTAGGTCCCCATGCGAACTGTGGTCACCTTGATGTGGTGGATGGGCCATCACAGTTTTGATCAAAAATGTGCGCCAAGAACCTAAAATTTTCATGTATCTAAAACGTAGCAGAAATGCATTTTACAGTAGTTCATATATTCCCTTTTTTAGAGCATTGTTCCCAATAACCAACCACCCAACACACAAACCAACCCACCACCACCCAACACACCAACCACCCAACAGCCCACACCAACCAAAAACAAACCAAAACACACAACCACCAAAACAAACCAAACAAACAACCACCCAACACCCAACCACCCAACACACAACCAGCACCATCAAATAATAAACAACCACCCAACCAACAATAACCAGCAAATAGCCCACACCAAATCACCACCAACAGCCCACCACAACAAACCACCAATAAGCTTATGGTTTGACCACATCACAGCCCACGTGATCATGTGGCGGCCTCAGCAGTATAGAAGTGGTCAGCCACTTACCCAAATATCCTTTCTGTACCATGGCCTTTAGAAAGTCAACGTTGCCTCCTCCAAACCTCTCCCCGAAAGCCTTGCCCAGGTCCTCAGCCACATGTGCGGCCACATCAATGCCCACCTCATCGGCCAAAGTGGAGGCGCCCACTGGAAAACCGAAGCCAGTGGTGAGGGAATCAAGCTTCTTGGGGGCCACACCTTCCTAGGAGACAGGAGACACCACGCTGATGAAGGGCTGATGCCCCAGGGCCGACACTATGTTATAGAGGATGACATGATGCTACTTACCTGCAGGACGCGCACAACTTCAGCCATCATAGGAGCCAAGCACCTGGTGGTGTAAAATCCTGGCCCGTCCTGAAAGCGGAGAGATAAAAAGTAAAGTCCTGTAACCCTGGGCCCTTAAAGGCAGGAGACCCCTTTAGGGGGGGGGGAGAGATTGGGTGCACCGGGTTCCCACACCCCCCCCGTAAAAGTTTCAATCCACTCCCCCCAAATATTTCCCCCCATGGGGCAGGGGAAGACTGCCCCAGAGCCCGGGACCCCCCTGCTTACACCCAGGTACTACAGCTATGGGGCGACCTACCTTCACCACAATGATGACCTTGCCCTGCTTCAGCCCCACAGCTACGGCCGAGGCCGCCGTGTCCTGGGGCTCTTAAACTGTTTTGGGAAATTTTCCCCCAAGAGCGCATCTTATCCACAAAAAAGGGAAGGGGAAATTAGGCATGCCCGACAACCGAAAGGGAGGATGGGAGTTATACACCTTATATAAGAGAAATGGGGATCATCCCCCCCCAAAAAAACCCTTTTTCCCCCCCAAAGAGGAAAAGGGGGGAGTTAAACACCTTTTATAGAGAAGGGAAATAGGGATCCAAACCCCCAAAAAAAACCTGGCCGGGAAAAAATTAGTTATACCCCTTTTATAAAAACGGAAAGGGGGAAAAAATTTTTTGGGGGGGCATCACCCCCCCCAACCCAAAGGTGGGAACCCCAAAAGGGGAAAGGTTACAACCCCCTTTAAAATCACCAAAAAGTTCAGGATATTTGGATTTTTGGTTAAAATTTTAGCAAAAAAAATTTTTGGGAAATTTTTTTGTAAATGCACTAAATGATCCCTAATTTTCCAAAAACCCCCATACAAAATAAATTCCCCATTTCCTCCTTCGTGCCCTGTTTCCCAAATGTTCAGGTTTTAAAAAACTTTTTGCACAACTTGCTGAAACTCAAAAAAGCTTAACAAAATTCCCCCAAAATTTTTTAATTTTAATCCACCCAAACTTTTGGGCAAAAGGGGTTGTTTGGGTTTTTAAAAGTTCCCAAAACCGGTGTTACAAAAAGGGGCTCATTAACCAAAGAAAAAACCTTAAATTGGGGGGGAAGAAGGAAATTTAAAAATAAAAGGGCCTTTGAATGGGGTGGCCAAATGAGCTTTGAGGTCTCACAGGTGTATCAGAGATCCCGAGATCCGGAAAGGGGGGGGGGGGGGGCACAGAAAGGCAAAGAAAGTGGACTCCTTTTGCTCCATCCCCAATGACTCCCCCTTCATTGTAACTAATCCCTTTCAGAACCGGATGATGAATGCCGCACCCCCTACAGCATGTTTAAGGAGGGGAAAGGCCAAAATTACCTCAGACCAAAAAGTAAGCGGGAACAACCCCGGCCCCGTCCTAGACCCAAGGCGGAAACCCCCAGGCATCAATGTCTGGGCCTGGGAGCCTCTACGCTTTTTTTTTTTTCCTATTTGAATTTAGAGCCTCGTTGGCTTTATTGTAACGCGTTGTTTTAGCTTTATATTTAATAATCGTGGATTATGCCCCAAGGGTTCCCAAAATTCTGATCATTTAACCCCAGCGCTAAATTCTCTTTTCCCCTATTTCCGGGCAATGCTCTCCGTGGACCCCGCGTGGCAGAGGATCCCCGTGAAGACTGTTTTTTGGCAGCCATCGTGGGGGGAGCCCCATTATTTATTGGGTTTTATTGCTTCTATTGTTGTACAACCTTTTTACAGGGAGCGGGGACGGGAATTTCGTGTATTGGGGTTTTCTTTCAATTTTTTGCACAAGGGCCCCTTTTTCCCTATTCTTTTTTTTTCAGCACACTGACTTAAAAGGGGAGGGAGGGCCGGGCCCCCAGCGGGTCCCAGGAGAGAGGCCCGGGGCCCCAGGGGCCCCACAAAAGGGGGGAAGGCCCGGGCCCCCCAGCCCTTCCACAAAGGGGGGGGGGGAGAAGGGCCGGGGGGACCCACGCCTCCCCAGGGGGGGGGGAAGGAAAACGGGGGCCCAAACCCCCGCCCCCTCCCCCCAAAGGGGGGGAGCCCCGGGGCCCCCCAGCGCCACCACAAAAAGGGGGGGGGAGAGCCGGGGACCCAGCGCCTCCACAGGGGGGGGGGGAGAGCCGGGGCACCCAGCGCCCCACAAAGGGGGGGGGGCCGGGGAAAACCCCGCCTCCACAGGGGGGGGGAAGCCGGGGGACCCACCCTCCCCCCAAAAAGGGGGGGGGGGAAGAAAACCGGGGACCCGCGCCTCCACGGGGGGGGGGGGGGGAGAGACCGGGGGGCCCCCCCCCCCAGCCCTCCCAAAAACCGGGGGGGGGGGAAGGGGCCGGGGGACCCAGCGGGTCCCAAAAGGGGGGGGGGGGTGGGGGGGGGGCAAAACCCCTGCGCCTCCACAGGGGGGAGACCGGGGGACCCAAAGCCTCCACAGGGGAAGGGGGAAAAAAACCCCCGGGGGGCACCCAGCGCCTCCACAGGGGAGAGAGCCGGGGCACCCAGCGCCTCCACAGGGGAGAGAGCCGGGGCACCCAGCGCCTCCACAGGGGAGAGAGCCGGGCCCCCCAGCCCCCACAGGGGAAAAGACCGGGGCCCCCCACGCCCCACAGGGGAGAAAAGCCCGGGGGAAAACCCAGCGCCTCCCCAGGGAGAGCCGGGGCACCCACGCCTCCCCCAGGGGGGAGAGGGGCCCCCCGGGCCCCCACCCAGCGCCTCCCCAGGGGAGAGAGCCGGGGGACCCAGGCCCCCCACAGGGAGAGAGCCCGGGGGAACCCAGCCCCTCCACAGGGGAGAGGCCGGGGGGCCCCGCGCCCCACAGGGAGAGAGCCCCGGGGGCCCCCGCGGGCCCCCACAGGGGAGAGAGCCGGGGCACCCAGCGCCTCCACAGGGGAGAGGGGCCGGGGCACCCAGCGCCTCCACAGGGGAGAGAGCCGGGGCACCCAGCGCCTCCACAGGGGAGAGAGCCGGGGCACCCAGCGCCTCCACAGGGGAGAGAGCCGGGGCACCCAGCGCCTCCACAGGGGAGAGAGCCGGGGCACCCAGCCCTTTCCCCAGGGGGGAGAGCCGGGGCCCCCCCAACGCCTCCACAGGGGGAGAGCCCGGGGCCCCCCCACGCCTTCCCCCAGGGGAGAGCCGGGCACCCAGGCCCTTCCCCCCACCCCGGGGGAAAAGCCGGGGGAACCCAACGCCTCCACAGGGAGAGACCGGGGAAAAAACCCCGCGCCTCCACAGGGGGGAGACCGGGGGACCCGCGGGCCCCCACAAGGGGGGAGAGCCGGGGGACCCACGCCTCCACGGGGGGAGAGCCGGGGGACCCCGCGCCCCACAAGGGGGGAGAGCCGGGCAATTTTTAAAAAAAGAAATTTTATGTTCATCCTGAAATTTCAACCCCGAAGCCAAAATCCCAAACTTTTTGTGAGTAGTATAGATAGATACAGAAGTAGTGCACGCCTATGAGCTGGTCAGGAGAGGATGGGAGTTATACCCCCTTTTATTAAGGGGGGTTTCACGGGGGGCCCATTTACCGGGGGGGGTTTTTGGGCCCAAAAGGGAAGGTTAAAGGGGGGGAATAAAACATTGCAAAAGACAACTCCCATCAAGACTGACCAAACACAACGGCCAACCTGAAGGGGGGTTGGGAGTTTTTCCCAAAAGCTGGCACCGGGTGTCAAGGGCTGTAACTCCTTTTCACATAGGGGCTGCCGGGTTCCTTTTTTCCTTGCCCAAATCGTCAGCTTAGGGCCCACTCCCCCCAAAGGAGGGTTTCAGGGTTTTGAACACAGCAAGAAAGGTTTCAGGGAAACACCCCACCTTAACCGGCCTCTTTAAACTTTAAGGGGGGCAGCGAAAAACTGGGGGGAATTTGGGAGGCGGTATGTTTTTACTGGCAATAAACCCCGGGCGGGGGAGCCAAACCTTTGGGAAAAGGACGGAGCCCGGGGCCATGTTTAAAGGGGCGGTACTGCCCCGGGGATACCCAAGCCCAACCTTGACAGCAGACCCGTTGGGCTGTGTTAAATTATTTTGTACTGGTGGCAGGAAACAAGCCCTGGATAAACAAAGGCCGTGGTCAAAAAAAGTCCCTTTTTTTTACTGGTGCAGGGGTACAAGCCCCAAAAAGCAAGGGGAGGAAAATTTCCCCGTGTTTGTCCTGTAAATGGTTCGGGGTACAAGCCCTGAGGGACAAGCCGGGGGGTCCGGTTAAATTTTTTTCGGTACGGTGCGGAAACAAACCCTGGAGGGAGCAGAGCCGTGGCCTTGGTTTAGTCTGTTTCTGGGGGTTTGGGAGGTAAAAACCCCTTGGGGAGGGGAGGGCCAAAGTCCCGGGGTTCCGTTTTTTTAAAATTCTGTTAAAATGGTTTCAGGATTTCAACCCTGGGGCAGCAAGCCGTGGGCCGGGGTTTTTGTCGTACTTGGGTGCCCAGGAATTTTTCAATCCGGAAAATAGCAGAAACCGGTCCCCTGTTAGTCTGAAATGGTGAAAGGGTACAAAACCCTGGAGCACAGAAACCGTGTCCGTGTTATGTCCCCGTTTCCAATGTAAAAGGGTCCCGGAAAACCCGGAAAAACCCTTTTGCCAAGAGCCGTGTCCGTGTTATTTCTGTTTCTTTTGGGCGGATACAAGCCCCCGGAGCAAACAACCGTGTCCGTGTTATTTTCCCGTAATGGTGCAGGATACCAGCCCCGGAGCAGCAGAGCCGTGTCCGTGTTACGTCTGTACTGGTGCAGGATACAAGCCCTGGAGCAGCAGAGCCGTGTCCGTGTTATGTCTGTACTGGTGCAGGATACAAGCCCTGGAGCAGCAGAGCTGTGTCCGTGTTATGTCTGTACTGGTGCAGGATACAAGCCCTGGAGCAGCAGTGCTGTGTCCGTGTTATGTATGTACTAGTGGAGGGTATGAGCCGTGGAGCAGCAGAGCTGTGTCATGTCTGTACAGCAGAGCTGTGTGCTATTTTGGCACAGGGGGACACTCACGGCTTCCACTTCCTGCAGGACTTTGTGTTTGATCTTGAGGTCCTCGAACACGGCCTCGATCACCATGTCGGCGCTCTCAAACCCCCGGTAATCCAGCTGCCCCGTCAGGTTACTCATGATGGTGTCGCGCTCAAACGAGGTGACAGTCTTCTTCTTCACCTTGTCATTGAGGCTGCAGGAAGGAGGAGACGAGTTACAGGATCAGAGGAAAACCTGTCCCAACTAAAACGTCTCACAGCTGAGGGTTTGTTACAGTTATATCCAGGCTAGACAACGCTTTGCAGCTAAAAGCATCAGCAGCACAAGTCGCCTTTGGTCTTGAGGTCAGCACTGTTAACTGTACCAAACCCTCAGCTGTGAGTAATTCTAGGTCAGGGGGACTGGTGGCTCTTTGCCTCTTTTCCAGAGGGTCCTGTCCTCACCCTTTGAACACCTGCTGCTGCCCTCGGCCCAGACCTTCCACGGTGGTGTCCTTCAGGATCGTCTTGATACCTTTATCCACGGAAACCTGTGCAATACCGGCTCCCATCAGCCCTGCACCGAGGATAGCCAGGTTCCTGAAAACAGAGAGGGATGAAGTAAGAAGCAGTCTCTCTAAAGAGGAGAGCGACAGGTGGAACAAGGGGGCAGCCGCCCCCCCGCCCCAGAGGAGCCCTCCCACCACAAAGGAGCCCGTGCCAAGGGGCATCCTCCCCCGCCCCAGGGGAGCCCGTCGCCCAAGGGGGGCGTGACTAGGGGCCTCCAGAGGGGAGCCGGATTAGGTGGGGGGCCAAGGGGGCAGCCTCCCCCGCCACAGAGGAGCGCCAAGGGGGCAGCCTCCCCCGCCACAGAGGAGCGCCAAGGGGGCAGCCTCCCCCGCCACAAATCCAGTAGCACACTGCAAAGACACGTGGCCCTGTGTGAAGTGGGAACACTGGAGTTATTTCTCTAACATCACTGCTTTATCTGTTACACATGAAAGCTGTGGGCGCACATTCTGACCCCATCATCTGAAGGCGCGGCTCAGTTTTCTCCTGTTTGAACATTCACTCACTTGACTTCTCTCTGTGGCGTCCCAAATTTGTTCTTCTTGCACTGGACCTGCCCGTGGTAGAGGCCGATGAGCGCCCTGGACTCGCTGGTCATGGCCAATTCACCAAACCTCTGCCCAGGAAGAGAAGGAGCCAACAACATAACGGTAAGTAATGGAGACCATCAGCACAAGGTCATACCACTCCCTGCAGTCGCCATACCTGAGACTCTGCCAGGTACCCGGCCTCCGAGCCCTGCTCCAGCCCGGTCTTCACCACCTGTCAGGAGGGAGAGAATGTGTCATGTACTGTCACCCATGCACGGCCGCATTACACCCAGCCTCCCGCTACCTCGCACCTCGATGATTTTCAGGGGGGCCGGGTACAGACCCTTCGTCTGTTTTCGCACTTTCTTCTCCACCATCTTGTAGATTTGTTGCCTGACAAATGGGATGGACATGACGTTCGTGATCTCTGGGGGG